>CATQJA010002575.1:155000-230660 GCA_958295435.1 Mesorhabditis spiculigera
ATGTAATTAGTTAACGTTTAGAGTATAAAGACTACTAAAGGTTTATAGCACCGTAAACGTGGTAATGGGTAATTGGTTGGGATAATCGGTTGGAGGGTGAAGCGATTTGGGTTGGTCCCACGGTTCCTTTATAGTAGCCGGAGGGCAGCAAAAACGGGCTGCAAGAAGAGCGGGCGCCCGGGCATTCCGCAACAGTTGGGGCGCGGCTGTTGCCCGGCTTGGGCGTCGTGGCGAGGGCGTTAAGCCAGGCGAGGCGAACGGCTCTCCCTCGGCATGAGGGTGAAGAGGAGAGGCACGTGCACGGTCCCCGCGAGGGGAGCCGGCTGTTTTCCCACGGTTTCCTGGAGTGTGAAAACCGGGGATCAAAAAGCCTTCTGTTAGGAATGACTTTCTCTGTCGCTAGTTGCGAGAGTCCAGGATTTACAACATACAAAAACGTTTATCCGCTTTCACATTTCTAGGCACAAAGGCCAGTAGCCAGAGTGCACTTGGTTCCTGTGGGGCACTTCGAGCAGGTCGTCCCCTGCTCGTAGGCCTTTTGACCGATGTAGTTCCCTCTAAAAAGTTTTATGAATTAATTAATAAAATTAGCATAGTGCAAGAACCTACGGTGGCCAATAGTTGCAGACCACAAAGTATGACTTGTCGCGGGTGCAATATTGGTATCCACAACCGACGGCAGTGGTCGTCGCCCAGGCCATCTAAAAGATGCATTCAAGCGCAAAAAATAGTGCGGATAAAACTAATTAACCTATAGCACAAACTACAAACCTGCGTGGCATGGCCTGTTTTCGATGAAAAGGTGTAGCCGACCGGGCCGTACGTGTAGAACTCGTTGGCCCACGCGTTGCTGCCAGCGGCACCTGTTGAGTTATGGTAGAGAGCGAGAGAGAGAGAGAGAGAGAGAGAGAGAGAGAGAAAGCGAGAGAGATATAGAGCGAGCGGAGATAAAGATCATCTACAAACTCACCAAGTCCATTCAACCGTCCTCCCCAAACGATGTACAGATTTTCGCCAACTCCCGCCGCCCCGGAGTGCTTGAGCCCTGGGCATGTATTTGCATAGGCTGAAGCTTTTGTGGCCAAAGTCGAGTTCCATACCTAAATTTTCAAGATATTTTTGCTTTGAGGATGTTTAGAAGTCATCTAAATTCATGAAAACCTGCCATTTGCCTCATGTTCGTGGCCTTGGCAAATACGGTACCGTCCTTGGCCTTGTAGGTGCCCTTGGAGAGGTTGGAGCGGAAATTGTTGTGCACCTGAACTTGAGGTATTTAAATTTTAACCTGAGGTTCATATTATCAACTATAATAAAAAAGTAGTGGTGTCTGTGTGTGTGTCCGGTCCCGGATTCAACTCGAAGGGGAAAGGAGCTAGAGCTTAGCTCTCTTCGGATTCGGATAGAGCGTGGTCAGAAACCCCCAAACTGATAAAAAAATTACGAAAAAGTTTTTGTTTAAATTATTAAAATTAACTTTGAAAGTGGCGCCTTAATAAAACGAGTGGGGGCCCCTCTCCCCGGGAGGCCACGCCCCCTTTCTCTTCGCCCCTCTTCCCCAGGCCCCTTCGCGCGCCCAGATGCCTTTTTGAGTTACTTTAATACTTTTAATACTTTTTAATTATGTTAATTAATTATTTAAATTATTTAAAGTATCTAAAGCCATCAGGAAGGTATTTAGGTAGTTTTTGAAGGGGATTTCAGCCATGGGGGGTATCTGAAGCCATCAGGAAGGTATTTAGGTAGTTTTTGAAGGGGATTTCAGCCATGGGGGTATCTGAAGCCATCAGGAAGGTATTTAGGTAGTTTTTGAAGGGGATTTCAGCCATGGGGGGTATCTGAAGCCATCGGGAAGGGATTTAGGTAGTTTTTGAAGGGGATTTCAGCCATGGGGGGTATCTGAAGCCATCAGGGAGGTATCTAAGTAGTTTTTGAAGGGGATTTCAGCCATGGGGGGTATCTGAAGCCATCAGGGAGGTATCTAAGTAGTTTTTGAAGGGGATTTCAGCCATGGGGGGTATCTGAAGCCATCAGGGAGGTATCGAAGTAGTTTTTGAAGGGGATTTCAGCCATGGGGGGTATCTGAAGCCATCAGGGAGGTATCTAAGTAGTTTTTGAAGGGGATTTCAGCCATGGGGGGTATCTGAAGCCATCAGGAAGGTATTTAGGTAGTTTTTGAAGGGGATTTCAGCCATGGGGGGTATCTGAAGCCATCGGGTAGGGATTTAGGTAGTTTTTGAAGGGGATTTCAGCCATGGGGGGTATCTGAAGCCATCAGGGAGGTATTTAAGTAGTTTTTGAAGGGGATTTCAGCCATGGGGGGTATCTGAAGCCATCAGGGAGGTATTTAGGTAGTTTTTGAAGGGGATTTCAGCCATGGGGGGTATCTGAAGCCATCGGGAAGGGATTTAGGTAGTTTTTGAAGGGGATTTCAGCCATGGGGGGTATCTGAAGCCATCAGGGAGGTATCTAAGTAGTTTTTGAAGGGGATTTCAGCCATGGGGGTATCTGAAGCCATCAGGGAGGTATCTAAGTAGTTTTTGAAGGGGATTTCAGCCATGGGGGGTATCTGAAGCCATCAGGGAGGTATCTAAGTAGTTTTTGAAGGGGATTTCAGCCATGGGGGGTATCTGAAGCCATCAGGGAAGTATCGAAGTAGTTTTTGAAGGGGATTTCAGCCATGGGGGGTATCTGAAGCCATCAGGAGGTATCTAAGTAGTTTTTGAAGGGATTTCAGCCATGGGGGTATCTGAAGCCATCAGGAAGGTATTTAGGTAGTTTTTGAAGGGGATTTCAGCCATGGGGGGTATCTGAAGCCATCGGGAAGGGATTTAGGTAGTTTTTGAAGGGATTTCAGCCATGGGGGGTATCTGAAGCCATCAGGGGAGGTATCTAAGTAGTTTTTGAAGGGGATTTCAGCCATGGGGGTATCTGAAGCCATCAGGGAGGTATTTAGGTAGTTTTTGAAGGGGGATTTCAGCCATGGGGGTATCTGAAGCCATCAGGAAGGTATTTAGGTATTTTTGAAGGGGATTTCAGCCATGGGGGGGTATCTGAAGCCATCGGGAAGGGATTTAGGTAGTTTTTGAAGGGATTTCAGCCATGGGGGGTATCTGAAGCCATCAGGAAGGTATTTAGGTAGTTTTTGAAGGGGATTTCAGCCATGGGGGGTATCTGAAGCCATCGGGAAGGGATTTAGGTAGTTTTTGAAGGGGATTTCAGCCATGGGGGGTATCTGAAGCCATCAGGGAGGTATTTTGGTAGATTTTTAACGGAATTTCGACCCGGAGGGGTATCTGAAGCCATCGGGAAGGTAGCTATGTTTTTGTGGGGGGGGTTGGCTAGAGGAGGTATCTGAAGCCATCAGTGTAGTTATTGCCATGAAGGCATCAGCGTAAGGTAGGGATTAAATGTGGTGGTGTAGAATATGGAGGGTGGCCCGAAGTCCAGCCGATTGCAGTCGCGAAGCGGCTGTAATCGGCTGGTAAAGTAATATCTACTTACATTCATAATTTCCGTCTGCTGGGCGGTCGGGAAAACCACGGCTGAGGCAGCTAAAATTGTGTTTATGCTTTTTTTGAGAGGTTCTGTTTATTTTCGCTAGCTCTGGAATATGTATTTTTTTTGTTTCTTAATTGAATTTTTAAGCTATGAAATTAAGCAGAAAGCCAAAAAAAAAGCCCAAAAATTAGTCAAAATCGTTCGTTTTAGCGTCCTTAAATAAGCTGAAAAATACGCCCACCTCCCAACAGCGCAATGAGTCCAACTCCTGCCAGAATCGAGTGCATCCCGATGTCCCAAATAATGTCCACTCCGTGTCCGATTCCCTATTTATACAATGAACACCCCCACACGCAGACAGTCCCCTGATTAAATATATCCGGCGTGGAGCACCGGAAAAGGCGACCCCACGTGACCCAAATGCCAATAATCGAATTTTTTTGGAGGCAGATCCGAGGCTTTCTAGTATACCATACAATAGAGCATCAATTTTACAATTTTTCACATGGAAAAAGCATTGAAAAAATATCTGGGATGGAAAATGGATATTAAACGGTATTTGTGGGTAATCGTTTGGGTAGTGGGGACCATTACTCATCGCGCGATGGGCCCAGTATGCCCTTTTTCGATTTTTACCGCCCACACGATCGAGGTGACGTATCATCAACCCGAAGCTATTACTATTTTTTGCACGTTTCGATCCATCAGTTTTATGCTGCTGACGGTTCTTTCAAAATATTTCTTTAGACGTATATAGCTTAATTATTATTTTGAAGAAAGTTATGGATTTTTATTGATGTCGAGGGTACCTTAAAACCTGTTAAGATTTGTTTCAGATTTTGGGGGCAAGTGTGCAGTTTAACGCCCCACCCGGCCCCAACCTTTGTATCTCGTTTCCAAATTAGCCTACATATAAAGGAATACCGTCTACCAAAATGTTCGTCTTGGAATGTCGAGTGTTTTGATATATTTTAAAGCCTTTGATGATGTCATGTTTAAAGAAGCTTACAAAGTACCATTAGATTCTTATATATCACTTTTTAAAATTCTGTTCTTCCCTGTCTGTTAGTATATTTCCCTCGCGTAATCGTTATAATCGATGGCTGAGTAATCTTCGATTGCGTTAGTGCATCGGATTCGGGTGCGACGAACGGTGTCAGTCTCTAGAGCAATATAAATTCTAATACTTCTATGAAATCCTAAATACCTTGTAAACCAGCCGTATATATTTGAATATCGCATTCCGGTATGGCTTTGTAGCAAATAGTACAGCCAGGTTGTTCCCGAGGGTGTGAAGACCATTCCATAGCGTAATCAATCCAACCACTAGAAAAAACTAGCTTTCTTACTCTTTAACTTACTGTAAATGATCACTTCCCAATTGACGTATTTTAAATATACCAGCAAAAACATAAAGAATGGCAATACTAGAAAAACCACCATCATCAAAGACTAAACGGGTTTGGCAATTTCCAAAATAATAAAAACACCTGGAGCCCAAAAATCAGGCTAAAGTATCGATGCATTTGGCGGGTTCTGCGGCTCAGCGTCGGGTTTGCATTAATGGCCAGGAAGTTCTTGGCATTCATGTAGCAGACGATGAGATAGAAGACCAAGATGATGCCGACCAGGACGGCAAACAGCCAGATGTACACGATCAGCCGGTCGAGGTGTTCGAAGTAGCGGACCCCGTCGGTTGCGCAGAACATGGGTTCGAGACGGCAGATCTGGAACGTTGGGTTTTTAAAGGCATCTAAAAAGACTGGAAGCGAATTGAATTCTCTCTGAAGCAACATTTAAAGGGCTACGAAATGCCAAAAATTGAGTGACGGCCCGAAAATCGAAGACCTGTACGTCGGAGGCCTCTGTACACCTAGGGGCGCGGGAAGCTCGCAAATTTGAAATTCCCTGTTGTCACCTCGAAATCACGTTCTCGGCTGTTTCTGGGCCAAATTTGATGCTTAAAACACCAAAACTATTTAAAATTGAGTGAGGATTTCAAAAATGGCCTCAGAATGCGCAAATTATAGTGTTTTCACAAAGAAACCGGGCAAAAACAACTTTGCGCAAAAATCGAAAGAGTGAGGGCTCTCGTCCCGCAGCGCCCGCTGGCAATTTGCCAAAAATCAAAGAGGCCTCACAAAAGGGCTTTGATTTGGCAGTTCGGAGCCCCTTTAAGGAAATAGATTTTTTCACAGCCGCGACACGCCACGCGGACGAAAACGAAAACGTTATTGACCCTAGAAATATTCTTACTTAAGGTATCTTTTATGAAAGGGGCGCAAATGAAAAAAAGTGTTTTGACAGCGCTGGACAGGGACGCAGGGTTATATATTTTTAAGTGTGTAATAGATTATAAGGACATACAAGACACCGCCCTGCCGATCCCATAAAAATAAGATATCCTGGCGCCTTTAAAAAGGCACAATCCCCAGAAAACTAACCTCCTCCGCATCATCAATCATTAACCCTTGCGCGTAGGCCGTCCAAATGAACGTATTGATCCCAAAAATTAGACAAAACCAGAGCAGAACAATGTAGTACTTTGCGCTCGCATGGAATATGCTTTGATTCTGACTGGTATTCGTAGCTTTCAGCACCCCAATGTGAAGCACGGCGCATGTGGTGTGGGCCATGAAGGAGATGTAGAGACTCTAAAAACCCTGCACTCCTTGCCAACGCTGACAACCTACACAAGCCAGGTGGAGCTCAAAATTGTTGAGCGGGAAAATGCCCAACACTTTTCCGGCCGTTATCGGCGCGTAGACGATCGGTTTGTAGGTGGCGATGGTGGTGTCGGTGAGTTCGGCGGCAATCTAGAAGTGATAGATGGTCTGAATCCCCAAAGGTCTTTGCTGTCCTGGATAGGGGAACCATACCCTCAATATAATCTCTGTTAGCCGACTCGGACCGACTTACCAACAAATTCAATTGTGCCACTCTATATTCCCTCGTTAAAGAGGCCTTTCCTCGGACAATAAAATACACGGTAAGTGTAAAAGACAATGCCCCCAGGCTCCAGAAGAAATAATAGAACCCGACGATCCACCGCTCATCGTCTGGCGACGGAAAAAACATTAGCCAAATACGAATCGCGGTACCAAAATGTCATGGCCTGACCAAAATATGATGTTTAGGCAAGATTTTCATTGCCACTACGGGTTATTAGACAGGTGCTTATTCGCCAGTAGTCCAATAGCACGGAAAGGGTCTTGGCACGAAAAAGTACTCTTTTATTTTTGATGAAAATAGAACCGATAACTGTGACGAATTGGATTTTTTTGCTTTTTTTAGCATGTTCTTTTTTATGATTCCCAGTCACCTGATCGAAAAATCGCCTGATCGAAAATCTCCTGATCGAAAATAGCCTGATCGAAAAATCGCCTGATCAAAAAATCGCCTGATCTAAAATCGTCTAATCGAAAATTGTCTAATCGATAATAACTCAAAAGTAGTTTTAACACATCTTAGAAGCCTAAAAAACCCTAAATTTTTTTAGTTATTTTCGATCAGACGATTTTCGATCAGACGATTTTCGATCAGGCGATTTTTCGATCAGGCGATTTTCGATCAGGCGACTGCCAACCCTTTTTTATCTATTGTTTTTCTCCTTATATTTTTATTTGTTGTTTTAACACACAAAATGATGTTCTCGGTTGGTATATCTGCTCTTCGTGATGGTTATGATTGACGGCTGGCCAAATCTGGATAAAGATAGTCGATCAGCTTCGTGTTCCACGCATGGATTTAGCTTCTAAAAATATCCATATGGTTCTAGACGACTTTCCCTACCTTATAGACCTTCAATATCGATCGATATATTGCATTTCGATACGGTTTTGTCGCCAAAAGCACCGCCAAATTATTTCCAAGGCTGTGAAGCCCATTCCAGAGTGTTATTAGACCAACCACTAAGCAAAAAGAATGTTTTTAGTACTAAACGTACTCGCTAGTATCCATTCCCAGTCCAAAAATTCAAATAGACCATTAGAAAACCGAAAAACGGAAGGACCAGGAATAGCACGACCATGAGAGACTGACAAAAAATTTGGCGTTGGACACGAAAAGTAAAATCACCTGCAGGGCAAAAATCAGGCTGAAATATCGGTGCATCTGACGAGTCCGTTGACTCAAGGTCGGGTTGGAATTGATAGAAATGTACGTCTTCGCATTCATATAGGAGACGGAGACATAGAAAATTAGGGTGAAGAAGACGACCGAGGCAAAAAACCACAGGTATTGGATGAGACGTTCGAGGTGTTGAAAGTAGCGCACACCCCTGCCGTTACAAAAGACGGGCGCAATTTTGCAGACCTGGAAGTGAGGAAAATCGTCGAAAATTTGCAGAATTCGACTCAAAGATTGATATTTCAGAAATTTTATCTTTTTCGCGCTTTGTTTAGAAGAAAATAGGTTAAACATATGTTAGTTTACAAAGCATAACATGTAGTAATTGATAATATACAGAAAATCCAAAGCGAGATGATCGTAAAAACCTTTTGCTGTTTTAGGTAGCTCAAAGTTTCAAAACGGAATTTTTTTCGAGTGTCGGACGCATTATCAAAATTAGAAAAGCTCAAAAATTTTACGAAAAGAGCGACTAGACTGCGCGATGTGGCTGTGTTCGGGTAGAGGCTGAGTCCAAGGATAGCTGTGAACTGGGGTTCTAAATCTCAGTGATCAACAACACTAGTATGTTGGATCATCGGACAACCATGACTGTATTGTATGCGTGAATGAAAAAACGACTAGTATTAATAGCAGGGATGTGTATAGAAACGCCTGTTTAACGGAGGAAGGCAGCGCTCATCCGTGCCGGTATGCGGTTCCAGTGTATTATTGCTGCCAGGCCAGCAGACTGCTGCACGTATATGAAGCGCGAAAGTATAGACCAAGAGCCCCTGTGCTTCTGACGTGAGCCGAAAGGTTAGCTGAGTAAATATGGAAGCCTTCACCAGCTTTGCAATATACCTGAGAAGATTATTGTAATCAACTGCTAATATTAGGGAGAAACTTCTCGGACGAAATTAAACGATATCGGATCATTAACTGTTGGTTCAGAAAGCTTTTTTGATCAGTTGGCAGAAACTAACCTTTTCAATATTATTTACTTTGAAATCAGTTATTTTTAAATTTGAAAGCTAGTAGCGGCTTTCAAAATAAACTATATTTCGACTTTCATTCTTCTAGATCTTCTCTAAATCTAGGCTGAATTTTAGTGCATGCGCGCCGGACTAAAAAAATAATCGTTCAGGCATAATTTGCTATGAGTATAGTTTGTAGGACTTTGCGGGCTCAGATCGGATCAAAGCGAAAGCAAGTCTATACCGAATTTTTGCCTAAATTTCTATTCTTCAGTTCACAAAGCTCACCAACAAATTCAACTGCGCAATTTTGTATTCTTTCGTCAAATGCGCCTTTCCATTGAGTATAAAATATACAGTAAGACTGAAGGTGGATATTCCAAGGATCCAGAAACAATAATAGAGCGTGATGATCCATATTTCAGCCTGGGCCGTAGGGTAGAACAAATACATTTTGTTGTTGCTAGCCATTTACAGTGGCATCTAATGTTTTGGCGATGATTTAGAAGGGGAGGCTGAAAGCGTTGCCAGGTGCTTTTCGTAATGAAGTCTGAACAGCTGTGATCCGAGACATCAGAAAGTGCTTAATGACTCGGGGTGCAACTGGTACAAAATGTATGCTGTTGTATCTTGTGTAATAAGTAATCTTTCGAAAATCCGTTTCGTTTCGAAATCGAAATCGTTTCAATTAGCATAAATATCAGTAGCCACTCGGGCTAAAATGGTGTCATTTCCTTCTTGACCCTAGTTGCCATGCGGTCGCTTTGGCTCTTGTTGTTGCTATGCCCGACCGTATGCCAATGTTTTCACATGGAAGACTACAAAGTATGGCTATTGACACTTTTCCGTAGTTTTCAAGGGATTTGGACAGCTTTTTTTAAATTTAGGTGAATAACAACAGTGTGTGCATCACGGAGGGTTGTGTGCGAGCGGCCGCTCTTGTGGTAGGAAAATATCTGGAATTTTTGGATTATCAGCCAGGGTACCATCGTTTATACAGTAATACGGCTCGTATAACCGTGTTATTTTAACGGAAAAGTTGTGAATCACCTGATTCCTTTTTTAAGATCGAAAACATGAACCCAGACGCCGACCCGTGCGAGGATTTCCACGAGTTTGCCTGCGGGAGGTTCAATAAAGTAGGTTATAACGAAATAAAAGTCTTACTGCAATCTTAGAGAAATCAAATTGATGCCTTCCAAAAACTGCGCGCCTCCATGAAGGGCCGACCGGAAGGTTAAATACGAAGTTTTTATCCTAGAAAACCTTTTAGCCGTTCTCGAAGAGTGGAACCCGTACGACGTCGAGCTGCAGCGATTCGAGGACGTCTACAAAATGTACGACGGCTGCAAGCGGTTCAAGACGATGGGGACACCACAGAGTCTGGGCTTCAAAATCCGGACGTCTTTATTTTTTTTAGGTTATTCTATAATTATACTCGCGACACTTTTGCCTGGGTGCCATTGTTGAATTTCGGTGAAGAAACGGTAGCTTAACATTTCAGACTGATCACACTTTTCATACTAATTTTGAGAAATCCGATTTCACCTCCATCATCACCGCCGCCACCACCCAAATCTACTTGCCGATTTTTAGCAAGATTTACGCGACGTCGACCTCGATTCGCATTGTAGTCAACGTTCCAAATTAGACTCCAAGCCTTTTAGAACTTTCCCCTCTACGACATAAAAATGGGCACCAACGAAGCAGAAAGGGAAAACAAAATCCGAAAAGCACGTTGCAACCAAAAATGCATCTTAATTTGTTTTTACAGCTGTTCAGTGACTCGCTGGAGTTTTTGGGCGTCACCACCCGCGAGGAGATCGAGTCGGAGCAGGCCAGGATGATCTTGGACCTGATTGATTTGCACACCAAGTTAGCCAATGTAAGGTTGTAAATAATTCTATTTCGTTCTTTGGCATTTCCGGGAGAGATCCTAATTTTTCCATGAATTATATTTATTTTCCTGTTGATTTTATAACGTTTTGCATATAAATGCGCTGGATTTCAATTCGAAAAACTGTTTAGAGAGCCTCGAAAATTCTTCAAAATTTTGACACATCGACGAAAACCTAATTTTCTTGGTCGACAATCAGGTCAGATCAATCAAGTCGAAGGTATTCCAGTTTCCACCTAACTTTGTACAGTTTTGCAACGCAAAACAACCGCAACGCACCCAATGGCCTCCTATTTTATTTTATTTGGGAGCGGAAGCGGCTCGTTGTCTTCAGATCTTCATGGTTGTTGACTTCCCGGCACTTGAAGGACATAAAGACAAGAGAGCCGCCGATCTGGAGCAGTTCACCATGAAGCTGCCCGAGTTTGAAGCCTTGACGGCACCGGTGAGGCTTTAGAATTTCTCGGCCCACCCGTGATGATATACTACAATGCATTTCTATAGTGTTCTCAGTAGTTATTGAATAATAAAAAGTTTTAAAAGTAGTTAGAAATTATGTAATGTTGCACGTTCTTACTTTTTTGTCCGTTTTCTAATTCTTTTTATAAAGTTTTTACATCATGCCATAAAAATTCTCCATGTCTTGTTCTGATGACATACAGGATTTACTAACTAAGTAAATAGGATAGAAGACTAAGAAAATTGGGTTTTCGGCCGGATACTCCCCCCTGATAATCCCGAAAAAGAACAAATTACTCCCGAAACCTGATTTGCCAGATTGACGTCCGCAAAATGATGGCACTTCGACTGCGTGGGATGGAGCTAGAGAAGCTGGACGGCGAGACGCAGATCAAACTGACCGCAGCATCAAAGGAGAAGCTCAGAGATGTACCTCTTGACGGCTTTATGCCCTTGAATTTTACACAAAATCACTCAAATTTCAGTCGATTCAAGTGCTGAGTTCGGCGAAGGAGGAGACGCTGCGGAATCACTTCTTCCTCGAGTGGTTCCAAAAGATGAAAATTAATGTGAACGTGATACGGGCGCACGAGGTGTCGTGTCATCGATGGGTTGGTTTTTGTTTTGGGCAAGCTAGCAGAGACGATTTGGAGCAGCGGTCAAAAGTTTACGTTCTACTTCAGATGGTGTTCATATGTGCTCAAAGTGTCTAAAAAATGCGTTAATTCGACTTTTCTGAATTCATATTCTGGAATGCCAGTTTTTCGCTAAATTCACCTCCAGGTCAAGCTCTATCTGAAAAAAAATCCTTTAATTAAACTATCCCAATTCCTTCTTCTGGAATATCAGCTTTTTGTCTGTTAGTGCGCCGGATTAACTGGAAACGTAGATGATATGCCAAAAAACACCAGCAAATTCGGAATCAGCGTAGAAAACTAGACACAAACCTGATGTAAAATCACAAAGGCGGCTAGACAGCCACATTTTTTAGTTTTTGCATGTTCACTTCCAGGTCAACTCTTCGTACAATCACTTGCTCACCCATCTTTTTGTCACGCGTCGTCGAAATCCGTCGAATGATGCGGCAGCTTTGGTACTGTATTAATTATTGCACCCGATTCCCTGAATTTCAAGGAATTGGCCGAAAGAACCCGCAAAGGCTTCCTAGTGCTAATCACCGACCACGGGCCGCTCGAATACGAGGTCCGAGAGGAAATGCATGAAAAGGTAAATTGATTCTTTTGCATTATTGGGGGGACCAACTTTTTCAGAATCAAATTTTTCAAATATAAATGGTAGACTTTTTAAATTATTTTTACTATTCTTGTACGTCAAAAATCTACAAATTTGTATTGAAAAATTCGAAAAAAATAGGTATTTCGGTTGAAAATGCCGATTTTTGGCCAATTTCGCCTTTAAAAAGTTTTTAGATAGTTTTTCAGTTGAAATATAGTTTTGTATTACTAAAAACACTATTAAAGCCCCCGGTAATGCAAAAATCCTTCGATTATTGTTGTTTACTTTCACTTTAGATAAAATCCGTGAAGCTGAAGATTGGTGGGGATCCCGAGCTGCTGAACGCCACGTTTATGCAGGAATTCTATAATTGGGTACTGCACACGCAAATCAAAGCAATATGCAATGGATCTTTAGGGCGGCTACACATCCAACAAATCGTTCATCGACCAGGTCTTCAAGAATCACATCGATTTTCCGTTAAAGGTATGGCTTTCTCAAAACCGCCTCGATGCTGGTTTTCTGAAACATAGAAGCCCCCGCTGATGGTGGATCCGACGAGTGAAACGGCAGAATACAAACCGGAGTCTAATACGATCGGTTAGATTTAGCACGTTTTCTCACTTCTCTCTGGATCTCTGGCTCTCTCTCTTTCGCTCTCTCTCGCCCTCTCTCGCCCTTTCTCATCTTTCAATATATTCTTTCAGAACTCGGCTCTTTCTTCTTCACTTCCCCCTTCTTCGAGCGCGACTGGCCGATGGAGGCGAAATTCGCTGGACTTGGAGACGTCATCGCGCACGAGTTCTCGCATTCTATCGATGGATCTAAAGGTATTTCTTGCTTTTCGGCTTTCTCCCGCTCTCTCTCTCTCTCTCTCTTTCTCGCTATCTCTCCAGCTTTCTCTCTATCGCTCTCCGTCTTTCTCACTCCGCCTCTCCCTCCCCTCAGCAACAAAAACCCAATTTCCAGGAGGAATCCGTAACAGATTCACCAAACGGCGCCTTCGTCAAGGTTGCATTACCGATCGCCTCGGGCACAAGGTCTTCTTCGACGAGAAAATGATGGTGCGAACCGACTTCCAGAAAGGGTTATCCAATCCTGTAGGTGATCGACCAGAAGGTCATCAACGAGGTGCTGTCCAATCTCTACGGCGTCAGGGTGGCCTTCCAGGTTGACGTTCAATCAATCTCCCTTGATCCGAATTTAGACGTACATGAATGACTGGGTAGATCGGCAGGTTTGGGAACCACCTGGTTGGCCGGGGCTTCAAGAATACGCCCCCCACCAGCGCTTCTTTCTTGCGCAGGCTCAGGTGAGGTTTAAAGCGGAGTCTCAGGGTTGGAAAAGCATGAAAAAGAACCAAGAAAAACCAAAAATTTCAGAAATACTGTGGCCGGCGGCTGGAGGTGCCTTGGGGAGAAAAGTTGGTTGAAAAGCTTTGAAGTCTCTCTCTCACTCTCCCTCTCTCCCTCTCTTTCTTGTGCGCGCTCTCTCTCTCTCTCTCTCTCTCTCTCTGTCTATCTCTCTTTCCTTTTCTAAATAGCTGGTGCAATTTTACTTCTATTTTTTCAGGCCCGGCCCATTCCGAGTCAACATTGTGGGTCCTTGCCCCCCTTTTCCTTACCTATCCCCTTTTCAGATGTATGCCAACATCCCTCAATTCGTCCAAACCTTCTGCTGCACGGTATACTCACGTGTTTTAGCCCTTCAGCTGATTCAAACTTCCAGAAAGAGTCGAAGATGAACTTGGTCAACCGATGCTAGCCCCAGAACCGGCCGGAATCCCTCGGAATCGTCTCCAGTGCTCGAGTGCCTACTGAATTTTTCCTCTCTTCTGCATTCATGGACTTCATATGAATAAACGCTTTGTGCAAAGAGGATGCGGAACATAGTCGAGCAACACAAAACACATAACACTGTTTGTTTTTTCAATTAACACATCGGTTCTTTAGGATTTCCGGGGGGAGAAGTATTTCCGGCGGGGGAAACCAAATTTTTTCGGCCCAAGCCTAAATTTTTTTCTAAATAGCGCATGCGTTTCTAAATGGTTTTTAACTATTCCTGAGCATAAAAACTACCCACATTTTAATTAAAAAATTTAATTTTAGGTGGAAAAATCCGATAGAACCTTTAGGATTAGCGGGGGGGAAAGACCCAAAATGACCAATTTTCGACTTTTTCAAACATTTTTCTAACTTTTTTGAAAGGTTTTTCTACCTTAAATATAGTTAAAATTTACTAAAAACAATGTGAAAACACTTTATATTTGATTACTAGGTCGACCGGGAAAACCAGGAAAAAATTTGGTTCCCCGGAAATCCTAAAGAACCAACACATCGGTGCCACTATTTTCAAAGTTATTCAAAAAAGTATGAAAATTTTGCCAAAAATTCAGAAACAAAACCTGGAGAAAAAGAGTTTTTAAAAGTGTCCGGGTATTTCTGGGAACCCTGTGCATTGTTTGCCAGCTAGTTGGCTTTTAGTTATTTTCCCGAAACCAGCATAGATTCTGTTAACTCGGTATCAAATTGAAAGCATACCCAGAAATTCCTTAAATCCAAAAAAAATATGCATAGACTTCACAAACGATTCCGTTCATACATATTAAAGAAATATCGAATAACAATAAAATGGAAAAATACCAATTAATAAGGCGATAATTTCGCAACTGCCATTCTGCATCAAGTGATCGTTGATCTTTGGCGACGTTTTCGTGCAATTACATCACGCCAATAATGAAAAGACGATAGCGCGGGGTCAGCTAGAGGCACGCAAATGGCACAAGTCACAACCTGGCCTGCCCAGGCTCCGCCCCTTTCCGCCTCACCTTTGCTCCCCTTTATAGCGCGGGGCCGCCATGCCATTTTGGAGAGAACAGTGAACCCGCATCACGTTTTCTCCCTCCGTTTTTCACAGCCAAACTCGCCTCGCCTTGCGCTGCAAAATTATTACCTGTGCCCGAAACGAGTTTTTCAGGACGCTAATTTCAGCGTCCTGAGCCCTTCTGCAAGGTTTTAAAATTCTGAAAACTTTGGGTCTCTGCTGCATTTTTCCTTTGAAATGAGCAATTTTGGAAGTTTAGGTTGTCCAAAAAATGGCTAGACTTTACTTTACCCCCTCCCCCGCGGAAATTTTCAAAAATTTTTGCCACTGCCACTATTTTTTTGGGATGTCGGGTAAGCCATTCGGTAAAACATCGGAAAATATGCTAAGAATTTCAAACACAGCTCAAAATCATGTAATGCAAAAAAATATAGCGAAAAACCTTTTGGAACTTCCCAGCTAAGGGGCGGGTAGAATTAGATCATACCCTCAGATAACCAATTCCAATTGCTATCTCCGGATTTCGAAATCCCGAGATTTTTCTCAAATTGACCAGCATTTTCGCCAAAAATTACCGAGATACGGATGAAGCTCCTATGGCTGGTGTTTACAAAAATTACAATTTAAGAGTTTTTGCGGCTTTTATGGCAGTCCAACGACAGCTGCTTTCTTTCTTTTAGTATCAAGAATTTAATTCAAACAATATGCGTAGACCGGTTCGCAAAACAACATTTATCAAATTGGGCCAATCAAAAAATTGTTTTTTTTTAGTGCTCACTTGTTTAGTTTCCACGGATTTCCGCCGTTTGCGATCAATGATGGGACCTCGTTTGGGAAGGCATCTTGCCTCTATTTACCTTGGGTGTTGCTCTTGTTTTTCTTTGGGGCGAAAGAGAGCCCGGCACGACCAATTTCCTACAGAAAAGATGGATTTTCTGATCTTTTATGATCTCTAGACAAAATTGGTTCGAGCAGCAGTCAAAAGTCTTCACCAGAATTTTCTTTGATAAAATTTTTAATGGCTGGTAAGATCTAAGTTAACCCAGAGTCTTCTGCCCGCCAATTTTGGTGTGAGTCTGACGCCTTAATCAGTATTTTTCTAGTCGCTTCCTTGAACTTTTTTTATCGTGGACCCCGCGTGCGCATGCGCTTATCATTCCGGTAAACGCGGGGTTTGTGCTAGATTGAAGTTATGGTCTATGCTAGACAAATTACATCACCTTACGGCGGACCAAACATTTTTTAATTGTCTCTTTCACTTAAAAAAACTTACAATCTAGAAAACAATTATATTTAGCCCAAAATGCGGTTACTTCTTCCTCTCATATGCCTCCTCTCGACCGCTTATGCATCGAAATTAGCCATATTTATGCTAGAAGTATCGAATAGTCAGGTAATTTGCGGTCTCTTTGAGCCCTTCACTTTTTCTATCTAGGTTATATTTAACAAACGGGTAGCAGAGACGCTTCTGCAAGGCAACCATTCGGTTACGTTGATCATGGTACGACCCTATGATAAGAAGAAACCGAAGGTGGACATCGATCCAAGGATTACAGGTATGAGTCTATTGTTCATGTCTTTTTTGTCTCTCCGCCCACCCTCTCTCTCTCTCTCTCTCTCTCTCTCTCTCGCTCTCTCTTTCTTTCGACTTTTTGTTAGTACACAGACCTTAGCGGCCCGCTTAACGTGGCTTAACCAAAAATCTTCACCTTTTAGTGAAACACGTCGATGCTCTAGTCGAAGGAATAAAGGCTGACGACTGGGAGAAAGAGCAGGCAAAGATGATCTACCAGGATATACCGATGTGGGACTCGAGGCAGCGAAATATGATGAAGAAGATGTCGATGGCCATGACAGGCTATTGCGAAAGTACGGTTTTTCTGGTGCCTTTTCGCGACGTCCCTTAAAACCATGGCCTGCCAACCTTGCGTTTTTCAGAGCTCGTCCAAAACAAAGAATTCCTAAAGTGGATGGCTGACGAGAAATTTGATGTCGTCTACACGCACATGTACGACTTCTGTGGCATTGGTTTGAACCACGTGATCGGGGTGAGTCGGCATTACAGACTGTTCATAAAGCTTAAAGCAGTAGTTGACCATCAATATTAATTAATGATAATGATTATAACAATAACTATTAGTCAACCGGTTGCCTTTAGGTCAAAGCTTGGGTGTGGCTGAACTCGGGCCAGATGATGGACTGGGTGGCAGACCAGATGGGAGTGCCGATCATTCCTAGCTACGTGCCGCGTAAGTTGTTGCCTTTTGTACGTGGGGCCCACTGTGCTGCAAAAAAAAATTGAGATTGATTTAGCAATGCTGATGGAATCGCACTCGGCCATGAACTTTTATGAGCGAACGAAGAGTTTTATTGGATTATGGTTGTTCCGGGCAATTTTCCCGAGGTAATGGAACTATAGGTTTTTTAATGCTAAAGTTCTAGGATGGTCCCGGCTTCCGAGACCGAGGTATTCCGGAAACATATCTCACCGGACTTCCCGGATTTGTATGAGCTGTCGAAGCAGGTGCGTAAAGTCGTGATATATGTTAATTTCATCGCATGAACGCTTAATTATACCTTTTTTCAGTGCCCACTTGTGATGGTGAACTCAAATGAACTCTACGAAATGGCTCGCCCCACTCTTCACAAAATCGTCAACATCGGAGGACTTGGCATGCGATTCGAAGATGCGAAGCCGTTGGAAAAGGTATTAATTATATTCAGCAATATTCTGATCACATACGATATTTAGAACTTCCAAACAATCGTTGACTCTGCCAAGAAAGGAGTTGTCGTTTTCACGTTCGGTTCTGTGACCAGAATGGAGTTGATGCCCGAGGACTGGAAGGTCAGCCTTAGAAATTTTTTATTTATTTTAATACGTTTCAAAATGGTTTGATAATAGGGTGTCCAATTTAGGCGTCCATGATGGCAGCTTTCGCCCAATTCCCCGACTACCAGTTCATTCTCAGATATGAAGGGGAGGATCTGGAGCAGATCCGCCCGAAAAACGTTCACCTTAGCAAGTGGCTGCCGCAGTCGGATTTGTTGAGTAGGAAAATTTAAATAGGTTTTCACATATTTTTAGAGCATCCTAAAACGCGTGGTTTCATCTCGCACGGCGGCTACAACAGTGTGCAGGTCAGGGGAAAACTGGCAACTAACCGAAAAACAAATCATTGACGTTTAAAATATTTTTGATGACATTCAAATATTTTTTAAATTTAAAAAATTTAAATTTTATAAATTTAAATTTAAATACATCAGAAACATATTTTTAATTGTATTTAATCTGCTCCGCAAAATCGAATTACTCCGAAAACACTAAATTACGGTAGCTTATAGCAAATTCCAGGAAGCACTAAACAGCGGCCAGCCCATTATGACAATTCCACTCTTTGGAGATCAACCTAGAAATGCCAAGATGGCCCAGCAGCTCGGTTAGTGATTTTTGAATTTTAATCACTAATGGAAAGCAATTATAACTGAACCTTTGATCAACGTTCAAAATTGCAGGTTTTGGCGTTAACGTGCGAAAAACGGGACTTTGTACCGAGACGGTCGTTGCCGCTCTGAAAGAAATGTTGGAGAATGAAAAGTGAGCTTTATTCTACCCTAAAGAATAAGTAAAACGCCGATTTGTGCGCTTAATACAACATTTAAGGTATCATCTTTTAACTATTTTTTTAGATACAACAACGTCGCCAAACGCATCTCCGGGATGGTCAAGAAGAAGCCGATCAAGCCAGAGGAGCTGTTGCTCAAGTGGACGACGTTCCTCGCAGAATTCAAGGTGATTTTAAGCAAAAATATCTACTCTTTACCTCTAGGAATTCGAAAACCTGGTCCCCTACGGTACAAACTTAAATTGGTTCGTCTACCACTCGTTGGACGTCATCTTGTTCCTGTCTACCGTGCTCTTCCTCGTCTTTTTCTTGCTCTACAAATGCGTCCGCTGTACAACACGGAAAGTCAAATCATTGGTGTGCGGAAACGGGTGCTCAAAGACGACAGAAAAGAAGAAAAAAGAATGAATAAGTAGAAATAAATTTTATTAACTTATGGAAATTGGTTATTTTGCGTTAAAACGCATACAAAATACTCGCCATTAAATAAAGCAAACAGCTTTGTTCAATCCGAGAGTCCTGAATTAACTTTAGAAGGTTTCTAAAGCCTAAAAAATAGGCTCTTTGGATCGTAAGGTTCAAAGCGAGCTCGGATTAGGACAGGATCTTGCTTAACGGCTATGTCCTTCCTCTATACTCTCCCCTCGCCACGAGCCATGGCTTCTGTGGCGCAATCGGCCGCGCGTTCGGCTGTTAACCGAAAGGTCGGTGGTTCGAACCCACCCAGGAGCGAAACGTTTTGCTTTTTGCTCAAAATCATCGCCACTGGTTTCCATTGTTTTTGCAAATCCATTACATTCCTAACGCCCCTGCATAACAAGCCAGAAACTGGTTCCGCCTGACGATCTTCCAATGAGATCCCATCTCGTAGATCTAGCAACTGCTCTTCACTGCCCAGCTTTTGGTTGCTGTTCTCTATTTGTAAAGCTCTCAAGTCCATAGATCGATTTGAATACCGATGTTTGGCCCCTTATCCGCAAATTTCCTACAAAATTTACCGCTTGAAAATGATAGTAAACCTGTTTTAGAGGGCGTCTTTTCCTTTTTAAGGTGATGCGCACACCGATTCAAAGGAGACCATTCCTACAAACTACAAAATTATCATTTACACTACAAATCGGAATCCTTGGAATTATAGCCTATCTTTGCTGGCTTTTGGCGGTTCATCGGCCCAATTGCTTAGCCCATCCGTCAAAATGCAGGAAGTGTCTCAGTCAGGTATAATTAGGGATGTCGAGATAAATAGGAGTGGCTTGGCTTAAGTAGCAATGGAGCACGAGGTGATGATCAGCGTCGTCGACTCTATCTCAGCCGGGGTTTATTCGGGCTCCCCTGGTTAATGTTACGCTCTCAAACTAACCCATTGCTCGGGCCTTTTGTTTTCCATTTATAGATTTATTAATAGATTGTATATATGTTGCGGAAGCAAGAGAAGAAAGTCTTTTGATTCAATTACGTGATGCCTGTACGGCGCACCCCTTTGCACTACGCCCTGTGTGCGCCCTCCCCGTCCCCCGGCACAAACCCTTTTTTGTGCGTGTCTTTTTCATTCTTTCCACTCCGCCCGTATTGTCTCGCGGCTTGTGTTATTTTTAGGCTAGCCCGTTATTGTAAATAAACTATTCTGTCCTCTTCTTTCGTCATATCAATTCAGGTGTCAAACGACTCTCTCGCAAGGTATTCCCTTGGAGTGAGCCAGCACTCAAGAACTCACGCACAGCCACACCTACAACAATTGGCGATCAAGGATTCGAGCCCGAATTGAAGAATGGCCGACGACCCCGAGCTCAAGGACGTGCTCAAGCAGCTCGCCGCCGCGAACCAGCAGATGACCGCTGTCATGGTCGCCGGGCAAGAGCGAGAAGCCAAGCTCATGGCTGAGCTCGAGCGGATCCGCGCCGAGGTCCAAACGCACACGGACTCGGTTAGCGAAGATTCAAGCCAAAGCCAAAGGCCTCTGAATGCAGTCGAGTTGGGCGCTCTAGCCACTCGCATAAGTCGATTCGAGTATGACCCGTCCCAGGGTATTACGTTCGAAAAATAGCATGAGCGGTTCAAAAACCTCATCGCCACCGAATCGCGCATCTCGGAGGAGAACAAAAAGCATCTTGTTCTCGGGATGTTGGATGCCAAATCCTATGGCTTGCTAGCGGATCATGCTCGACCCACGGAGCTGTCCTCGATCGCATACGACGACATCGTCAAGCATTTGACTGAGATGTTTGGAGAAAAGCTGTCGCTTTTCAGTCGACGATTCCTCGCCTTTCGCGTTGCGAAAGAGCACGATGAGGATATGCGATCCTACGCCGCTCGCGTCAACAAACTCTACGAGCAGGGTCGCGTCAAGGAAATGAAGGAAGATGAAGAAAAGTGTTTACTTTTCGTTGCTGGACTGTCTGACCAGGCACATCGCGACATCCGCAAGAAATTGATCCGTATTCTTGAGTCAAAGAATGACGTGAAACTGGATGATCTGCTGCGCGAGTGTGACTTGCAGACGAGCCTGAACATGGATGTTGTGGTCGAACAGCATGCCAATGTGAATCGTATCCAGCAGTCGGGATACCGAAAGACTTGGAACAAGGGCCCAAAGCCTACCTCTAGCAATGGTGGCTCAAAGCCTTGTGATACCAATGATCGGCCCCGTGGAGACAAGCGAAATGATGTGTGTCATCATTGTGGAAAGCGAGGACACTGGGCAAAAGAGTGTCGCTCAGATTCTGGAAACCGTGGAGGTAATTTTTCCAAGCAAGGAAAACAAAAACCACCGAAACAAGGACTGGAAACCGAAGGTGAACCAGGTCGTGCAAATCAATGCTATTGATTCAACGCGCAAGGACGTTGAAATCTCAATCGAAGGCAATCATTTTACGTTACAATTGGATACTGGCGCCGCAGTAACTATTATTGACGAGGCTGTGTGGCATCAGTTGAATTGCCCACCACTTACGCCGTCGGATATTCAACTACGAGCTGCCAACGGTAGTCGAATTGACGTGAAAGGACTGTTTGAAACCCGCTTTCAAGTGAAAGGCATTGAGGGGCATGGTCGTTGCTTTGTCACCAAAGACATTCGGTTGATGGGGCTGGATTGGATCAATCAGCTGCCACAATTCGCATCCTGTTTCGATGAATTGTGTGTCAATAAGGTTCAAGCGAAGCAATCCAAGCTGGAAAAGGAACTTGTTGAGAAATACCCAAGTGTATTTACGGATGGTCTTGGCTTATGCACTGTTGCTAAGGCTGAATTGCAGCTAAAAGCCGATGCGCAGCCAATATTTCTGCCATTCCGACGCGTCGCATTTTCTATGGAATCAGCCATTGAAAAGGAAATTCAACGTCTTGTTGATTTGACTGTTTTGAAACCAGTCACTTACAGCGAATGGGCGGCTCCGGTCGTTCCCGTCAAGAAGAAGGACGGTTCATTGCGACTTTGCGGTGATTTTTCTACCGGCTTGAATGATGCGTTGCAAGATTACCATCATCCTCTTCCCACAGCGGAAGAAATTTTCACCAAGCTCAACGGTGGACAAGTGTTTTCCCAGATTGACTTGAAAGATGCTTACTTACAAGTCGAGGTTGAGGCTTCTAGCCAAGAATACCTGACAATCAACACACACAAGGGACTTTATCAGTATCAACGACTGATATTTGGTGTGAAAACAGCCCCCGGTATTTTCCAGAAAATTGTGGATAATTTGATCGCAGGCTTGGACCGTACCGCTGCCTACCTGGATGATCTGTTGATCACCGGCCGGAACCAGGAGGAGCATGACGACAGGGTACGTCAATTGTTTGAGCGAATCGCAAAGTTCGGATTGCGCGTCAAAATGGAAAAGTGCACATTCGGCCAGGCTTCGGTAAAGTATCTTGGCTTCATTCTCGATGCCCAAGGCCGAAGACCCGATGGCGAACGCACGGCTGCGATAGCAAATATGCCACGACCTACCTGCCTCAAAGAAGTTGAAAGCTTTTTGGGCATGGTTTCGTTCTACCAGTCTTTTATTCCTCGTATGCGGCAGTTGCGCGCCTTGACGAGTTGAAGAGAAAAGACGCAAAGTTTCTCTGGCGTGAGGACTGTGAAAGAGCGTTCCAGTCGCTCAAGGAAATTGTAATTTCCGATTTGTTACTCTGTCACTATGACGCCAAGATGCCGATCGTCGTCGCCGCTGATGCCAGTGAGCAAGGCCTTGGGGCAGTCATTACCCACCGATTCGCTGATGGAACTGAAAAAGCAATCGCACATGCTAGCAGAGCATTGACTGTGGCAGAAAAGAACTATAGCCAGATTGAAAAAGAAGGCTTAGCCCTCGTATTCGCAATTCGGCGCTTCCACAGATACATCTACGGAAGGCGTTTTGTATTACTGACGGATCATAAGCCTCTTTTACCGATATACGGGTCGAAAAAAGGAATCCCACAACACACCGCAAACCGTTTGCAAAGGTGGTGTTTGCAATTGAACAACTACGATTTTTCTATTGAATATCGTAACACGACCAAGTTTGGTCAAGCGGATGCCCTTTCCCGTCTGATTCCGCCAAAATCGGATCCTGAAGAAGATGTCGTGATTTCGCAGATAGAAATCGACATTTCAGCCGTTTTTGAGGATAAATTGAGCCAAATCCCAGTTTCACACAAGGAAATTGCTGAGCAAACTGAACAGGATTATTCACTCAGCAGCGTGATTGACTCTCTGAAAAGTGGTTCTTTTCCAGACTGTTTGCCAGGCTCGTCGCTGTACGCCTACAAAAGTCTTGTAAATAACTTGTCAATTCACCGAGGCTGTTTGTTTCTGAAAGAGCGAGTTGTTGTGCCGAAAAGGCTACAATCGCGGATCCTGAAAATGCTTCATGAAGGCCACCCGGGCCAAACGAGAATGAAATTGCTCGCAAAGCAATATGTGTACTGGATTGGCATGGATTCAGACATCGATCGCATCGTGAAAGAATGCGAAGGCTGTCAGAAAGCCCAGAAGATGCCTGTAAAAAGTGAATTGACTCCCTGGCCTACTCCAAATCGTCCAATGGAGCGCGTGCATATTGATTATGCCGGTCCGATTGATCAAAAAAATGTATTTGATCGTTGTCGACGCTTACTCAAGATGGCCTGAAATCTTTGAGTGTAAGGTGGCAACAAGCCGAGTGACGATTGCCCAGTTGAGAGATGTTTTCTCGAGGTTCGGAGATCCGGAAACGCTCGTTTCGGATAACGGAACTCAATCCACTTCCAAGGAGTTTGAAGATTTCTGTAAGGAACGTGGAATTACCCATATTCGCACGCCGCCGTTCTGTAGTAGTAAATGCATATGCCGTGCATTTATAGCTAGCGGACGGTCTGCCTCAACATCTTTATTAGGAGCACGTGATGGGTTTCGTGATCCGTCGCAAGAGTAATTTGCATAAACATGTGCGCGGACGCGCCGGCGCAATGCGTTGCGGCGGCCGCTCCATATGGTAAACTGTCATTGGGACAAGGTTTTACGGGTCAGCCATGGGTGCCTGGGCTAGAGAAGTAGTAAGGCTTTGAGGGCACCCATGACATCTCCCCCGTCCACAAAAATGCCGTCCCGGCATGATAATCACAAAAAAAATTGTAAGATGCGAGGCAATTTTACATCGAACAACGCCTTCGGATGGAATTCGGAAATCCTACGGGGTGGAGATCCTATAGTTTTAGGACCAGGGGCCTAGGGGAAAGTTCAAATAACAAAGGGCTTTACTGGGCGAAACTGTTGCGCAACTTTCCTTCGACAATGTGCGGGGCTCCGGAATGCAATGGCTTAGCGCAGACTACCGTCTAACCGCCTCCCTCCGCCCATAGCTGGCTAGCCAACTGATGCACAACCCCGCAAAGCTATCAGAAAACGCATTCTCCGGGCAAAACAAAGTCTAGGACGCCCCCAGCGAGCACAAATTTGAAACAGGGCCGATAGAAAGCGGTTTTTGAACAAGCGCAGCACTAGGCAAAAAAAAATTGACGCGGGGAAATACATTTGCGCTAAACCTGGAACCGCCGTAGACGAATTGGGGGCTCATCCGCACATGGCACGTCAGCAGTGTCGGAATTGGACGTCTTCTTAGCAATCACAGAGCGCAGGCATCGAATAATAAGATTTGCGAATTTGGCGTTGTAGGATGGACTCAGGGACAAGAATGTTAGGGCATAACCAGTTGTTGAGCCGAATTGTCTTTATTTGCATCTTCGTAATATTTAGTCGTGGTGTAGCGGTTTCAGACTGAATAATCAGCAGGGGTAAGCACATTTAGGCATAGACAGGAATTCGGACCGGCTTATTATGAAGCAGAAAACCGGTTCCGGGACCTCCATGTAGTAGTAAATGCATATGCCGTGCATTTATAGCTAGCGGACGGTCTGCCTCAACATCTTTATTAGGAGCACGTGATGGGTTTCGTGATCCGTCGCAAGAGTAATTTGCATAAACATGTGCGCGGACGCGCCGGCGCAATGCGTTGCGGCGGCCGCTCCATATGGTAAACTGTCATTGGGACAAGGTTTTACGGGTCAGCCATGGGTGCCTGGGCTAGAGAAGTAGTAAGGCTTTGAGGGCACCCATGACAGTTCCATCCCCAGTCGAACGGATTGGCCGAACGTTTCGTCGATACCTTCAAGCGCGCTTTGAGCAAAGCCGCCGTTCGACTAACGCTGAAACTTTGCAAATTTTTCTGCGAACTTATCGGTCCACCCCTTGCCCATCTTCACCAGAACAGCTATCTCCGGCTGAAAGGTTTATCGGGAGAAAGCTTGTTACTCCCATTGCTCGCTTGCGTCTGCCCCAGAGCAACAGCAATACTTGTGCGAATCTCATCTTTCCGAAGGGGGAGAAGATGAAGATGGTTGAACAGTACAACCGGAAGCACGGCGCAAAGAAGCGTTCCTACGAAATCGACCAGACCGTCTGGGTTCGAGATTATAAAATACCTAGCAAACCTGTCTGGGTAGAAGGACGTATTTCTAAATTATGTGGAAAGTCCATGTACGAGGTTGAAACTACCTCTGGAGTCGTTTGGCGTCGACATGCCAACCAGATACGTGCTCGATTCGTTCGAGACGTACTCGATGATATCCTGGAAGAGTTCGATCTTGCCAGCGATGATAAAGTCAATGTGCAGGTCATTGCTCCACCTCTTGACAAGCCTCCCGAGAAGTCAGCTGCATCATCGGCCACCACTCCTACATCGATTCCCATTGTACCTGTTCCGAATGTTCCCCATCCCACTGCTCACCGGCCGACAACACCAACCAAGTCGCCAACAAAGTCGCATCCACCGATCACCGGCAAGATCACCAGCCGTGCCGCGGCGACCTCAAGTTGAACCGCCCGAAATCGCTGCTCAATACCCGCAATTTGAACAACTCGATGACGTTGTTCAACAACCACAAGGACGCGACGACGAACCTGAAGTTCGTCAACAAGATCAAGCACAACCTGTGAAGAAGACGAAGAAGACTGATGCCCTTGGACCGATCCTTCACCACAAGCGCATCCGGAAGCCGCCGTCGCGATATCAAGATTGAAGTGCCGTCAACGTCGTCTCCATCAAGCTCAACTTCATCACGAGTCAAGCTCTTCATTCAAGGAGGAAGATGTTGCGGAAGCAAGAGAAGAAAGTCTTTTGATTCAATTACGCGATGCCTGTACGGCGCACCCCTTTGCACTACGCCCTGTGTGCGCCCTCCCCGTCCCCCGGCACAAACCCTTTTTTGTGCGTGTCTTTTTCATTCTTTCCACTCCGCCCGTATTGTCTCGCGGCTTGTGTTATTTTTAGGCTAGCCCGTTATTGTAAATAAACTATTCTGTCCTCTTCTTTCGTCATATCAATTCAGGTGTCAAACGACTCTCTCGCAAGGTATTCCCTTGGAGTGAGCCAGCACTCAAGAACTCACGCACAGCCACACCTACAACAATATATATCTAATAAGTGTATAAAGTGTCCATAGTGTCGGAGCCAAATTTTTATTCAGTGGACTGCCGCGACCAAAAGTCCATCGAAAATCCACAATTACTGAAAAAAAGTGAAAGACACGTGACAACAACAATTAAAAACACGACGGTGGGGTTTTTTGGGACACCCCGTGGATTGAAAGAAATAGGATATCGTTAGCCATATCGGCTAATCTCGTAGATTCTGCAGTCCATTCGAAGGATGGCCGACGCAACATCGATGAATGAGCTCAAATTGCCAGACTTAAATATTTTCTCCCAAAATTGGCGCGCCATCGATTCCCAGTCCCTGTCGGCAGCTTGCAATATATCCTTCGTCTCTTGCTTTTGAACGTTCAAAGTTTTGACTTCTTTAATGACACCGTAATCGTGGAGCGCAACGCACGTTTTGATGAATGGCGCGTGATAGGCGACCCAACTGAGGTTGATTGCGCCGAACATAGGATCCTGATTCTTTGATTTGAGCTCGACAATCTGTTCTATCTTCCCATCCACGCACAAATGGCCGTCGCCTTGGATTGCGTAGTAATAGGCGAAATTTGTGGCGTCTGTAACCCGAACAATATAGAATTGGAGCGAATCGTGGTCAGCGATTCCCGTCCTAACAATCGACGCGTACTTTTCGAGGTTCTTGCCATACAGCAGCATACTCTTCTCATTGTCGCTAAGTTCACCCGTGGCGTCCGGCCGGGGTTTCTTACAAACAAAAATCACAATTGGTGCCCGCTTATATCGCATGAAGTTGCAGGCGTATGGATTGTCGCGTTTTGCAAGCCGGTGCGCTCGCCAATTACGGAATGCAGCAAAGTCATGAATGGTGGTGAATGCGTAGCGGCCCAGTTCTTCATCGTTTAGACAATCCAGATATGCCGGAATATGATGATCCATCCGCACTTCACGTTGAATACTTTTGATGCCCGGTGTCTTCAACGTCTTCCCCCGAAGCTTATCGATGAGCGGCGTGCCTAGAATTTCAGGGCGGTTTCGGTTCTGGGTAGCTTTTGCTCATCCTCCCCGCCCCCCTCACCCGCTAACGAACCAAAACCCTAGTTTCCGCGCGCCTGCAGGAAAGGCAATGCCAAGAAAACCCGTCGACCTGGAAGTAAAATAAATAGACGTCAGCATGAATTCCGCGCAAATGAAACGCGATAAGAACGTATGCAGTCTGGGTTTAGCTCAAACTTTTTGGAAAGTTCGTGAAAATAGTCCCGAAAACAGGTACAAAACCCTATGGAACGTCTTCTAGGAGACTGAGCATAGGTAATAAGAGAGTTTTTGGCTTGTTAGTCTATTAAATAGTTTGGACAATAATGCTCACGAAAAGGTTTTTTACGGCTTATGAAGTCCCGGAAAATTAGGCCATTGACAAAGGGAATAATTAATGAAGACGACCACCCACCAGAAAGTACGTTGCTTCGAGTTGGCAGCTTCACACGGCGAACAAAGGGGGGATTTTTCCGTAGCTGATCCTCGAAGACGATGTAGGAGTCGACAAATTCATAGTTGAGCATAGAAAATCAATTTTTTCGCACCAGCTAGCAAGCGCTGTAACGGCGGTTCTCAGGCCCCATATCAGAGCAGACGCACTTTTTAATGCGAGGCTGCTCACGGAAAAAACATAAACGACCCTGGCCGACTGGGATGTCTTACGCAAGATTTTGAGTGACTAGCCGTGTTTCGCATGGCATAAAGGTGCATAAAAGTCACATGACAATTTATAGAAAAACTGAAATTTACCTCGAAATGCTTGCCATTGGCGTCAGTCGTATTTCTATCTCACCCACCATCTATATCTCTCCCTCTCTCTCTCGCTCTCCCCATCCTCTCTCATTCTCTCTCTCTCTCTCTCTCTCTCTCTCTCTCTCTTCTCTCTCTCCCTCTCTTTCTCTGTCTCTCTTTGTATCTCTCTCGCATGCACACAATTTGCGTCTTAAAGCCTGCTTTGCATATACATTTGACTGAACTAAGTCTGGATAATCACCAGCTACTTCGAAAATATCATTATTTGGCCAATACCGACTTCTCGTGGTGATGAGGCTAATTTTTTTCCCAGTGCTATTCGTTCTAGCCAACGCTCAGTCTTCAGAGGTATCCTTAACTCTCTTACCTGGAATTCTTCGATTAGGATGCTAACGTGTGCGTGACGCCCGGCTGCACGATGATCGCTGCTTATATGGTGGATTTAGATTTGTCGACCTAAACCTCAAATTCATTTAGATTAAAATTAAACTTTTTGGATTTTCTCGAATAGTTAAAACGATTTACAAACGCATCCGCTAGAAAATAAAACAAAATAATAAATAAAAAAAAATAAAAGCTGGTCCAGCCGCGAATCCTAAACAAGCAGGTCGCCACAACTATTCAATTACCCCTTGACTTGCAGCTGAACAGCATCGACGAACGGGTCGACCCGTGCGAGGACTTTCACCAGTACGCCTGCGGCAATTTTATGAAAGTGATGTTCTAGCTCCTATGAACAATATTTTCCTGTTCAGAAGCAACGCTACGATGCCCTCGACGGGGCCGGCGGTTTGATGACGACGCAGATGCTCCGTATACCTGCGTCGTATCTCCCACACTACATATTTCAGATCTTGCCCGTGCAGACACCACCTCGTCTGCGGCGCGCCGTTTCTGGGAGCACGTCAAATATTGTGACGGGCAAAAGCCGTACACCCCGGAGTGGGATCCTTAAAAATTTGATCATTTTGCTTCTTTAAGCCATTTGAAGCAGTACATGCAGCGTTTTGGGGCCGTGACTTTGCTTGGGCAACCGCTGCCGGCTGGCCAGGTGCGTTTAAAGGGGTGAAGAGACGAGCCTAAGCTAAGCCAAAGCTCAAGTTACGCCTAAGCCTAAGCCTCAGCCAAGCTTAAGCTAAACCGAGGTCAAGCCGCGAACTAAGCCTAAGCTAAGCCTAAATTTCGCTTCACCTAACAGGTGTCGCATCCACTTTCCGTCCCCGGCCCCCGCGTCCAATACGATTTTCCAGAAACAACCCTCCCTGACCGACCTCGGCCTCCTCACCCAATTCTATGGCACCATGTCAGCGAGCCGGCGCACCGCATCTGGCCCCTACGTCCACACGTTCCCCGTCGGCGTCTTTACAAAGAAGGATACCTACGAGGTGTCTCATCTGATTGTATAGAAAAGCTCGACGCTTCAGATCTTTTTGGCCTGGCCGCTCTACCAATATCTCTGCAACGAATACAAGGTTAACATTTGGCGCGTGAAAGCGGATCAGGTGGAAGAATGCATCAATTCGGTGAGCGGTGAGAGATAGAGAGAGAGAGAGAGAGAGAGAGAGATACAGATATCCCTTCTCTTAGATGTTGGATGGCATCGTGGAACTGAACGCCGTATCCGGCATCGAGAGTCTCGATGAGAAAGCTCGAAAGAAGCTCATCGAATTTGTACAGAAATTGAACCCGGTATGGCCACGGGCCCTCTAAAATTTTTTTCGGCTTTTTTGAGATGCTCCGAAAAATGGTCGATAGCAGCCCGAAGCCTACCGAGCTCACCGTCAAGGAGCTGAAGGCGCATCTGCCAAATGTGGGGACAAAAAAAAATTCAATTTTGGAAGAAATCTGGTGGGTTTACCAACGAGAAGCGTCTGCCACGCCTTTGCGGAGCATGGAACCTTGAAACCGTTGACAAAGTATTCCGATAATTTTTCTGCAATCCAAAAAGCCGGAAAGCTGAAAACCGACAAGTTTCGAAAATTCAAACTCGGTTAAGAGTTTACGAACATTGAATTCAGGAACAGTCGAGAATTGAATTTGACATCATGAGAAATTGATACAAGGTGTGCCAACCCCCCCCCCCCCTTCCAAAAATAGTCATTTTCGGGTCGCTTTCTGTCAATTTTGATAATAAAATTGATGACAAATTCCAAAATTGACGTAATTTTCGCGATTCAAAAAATTCCTCTGAATGGAAAAACTATTGTCGAAAGTTCTGTAGAGATCTTACGATTCTACAGGACTTACGAGGGTTTAATTAGGCGGACTTGGCGGGCGGCCAAATTCTCCCTGGGTCCCGGCGCGCGCCCCCCAGCGGGTCCACCGTATGGCGGCCGCCCTCGGCCCGGGGAAAGGGGCATTTTCCCCAGTCGCTGCAATTTCCCCCTTCCTGGGAGAATTGCTGCCGGTCATTTCTATGACTGGTAGGGCGATTCGGTGTTGGTGTGATGTGTCCTGCATCCCCGATACCGGTGACCCCGGCGAGCTCCTATTCCAGAGTGTATTCCTCCAACCTGTCCAGACCTAGCGCATTCCCCTTATTCCCAGACCATTCCCCGACTTATGTATTCTATGTTCTCCGGTATTCTTGTATATTAATAAACTCTTATTCCACGAGAGTGTCCCTTATCCAGACAAATGCATTACACTACCGCTGATTAGCCGTTCGCGCGTCTTCTATTGGTTCAGGTCTTATCCCAACAAGGGATGCGGGTGGCAAGCCTTCGCGTGGGCGCTATTCTAGTATTTATTACTAGTCTAGCGTAGGGGCCTGAACCTTTTGTCATGGTGCGTCTACCAGGTTTCAACCGGGTCAATACTGCATTTGCTGTTTAAGCCAGACCTTTTGTAAGTTTAAGCAGACCCTTTTTTGGGGTAAGTTTCAAGCAGAAGGTACCGGAGCACTTCTTGTGCTAAGCAGACCCAGGTTTTCCCTCTCCAGTCTTTTTTGCCGTCTGATCAACGGCCCCCGGAAACCCGGGTGAGGTGATCGGTGGGTAATCATGGCCCTGATTGCCGCCCTTCTCAGGTTCGGCTCTGTCCGACGAGAGTTTAGCACTGCATAGCGCAGATGTTATTCACCACTCTAGTTCCCCATTGAACTGAGCGGCATCCATGGATAAGCGACCGATGAAAAATTCCGGCACAAGAAACGGGAGCTGGTTTTCTGCCTGCCCGGTGACCGATGAAATTCCGGCGTGAAAAACGGGAGCTGGTTGTCTGCCTGCCCGTAGCTTCTCAGATTCAATGGGGCGAGGAGGAGGAGGTTTTACCTCATTCAGGCCTACGGAAGACTGCAGACATAAAAAGTGGTCTGTAAGCAGCTATCAAGTCAGACGATATGGGAAGGTCGAAGACTAAGCAGAAAACGCGTTCTAGCTCTGCGCTAAACGTAAAAAGGAAGCACTTTGTGTTTTCGAGCTTGCCCAGGCACCGAACTTCGGTTCGTAGGAAGCAGACCGCCTTCATCAGTCGTCCAGAGCCAGATTAATCTTTTTTAGGTTTTACAAGGCCGCAGCAACGACCCAAGAAGGCAGATTTCGCGCTCCTCGCTGCTCAAGACAGCATTTGCAGGCCGGCTCCTCGATGAAGTGCGCACTCGTCGAAGGCCAGTCCAGAAAATGAAGACTTGAAGCAGAAAAGGACAATGAAGAGACGAATTCATGCCCTTGGCCTTGAGAAAGCCTTGTGGTTTTGTTTTCGTTGTTCCTTTGCGATTTATCGCACGTCTTTTCTCACCCAACGCAGACTTTTCGGCATTTATGCCACCGCGGAAGCAACATTTCCCGCAAGAGCAGATAGATTTCTCGTGCAAAACGTTTTCCCACGTTTTGTTTTGCTTTTCCCACTTTTTTCTATACCTTTTTGGCCTAGAATTCGACTTTTTTCTCAGGTTTTGCGCGGTGTCCCCGTAGCCTGATGGACGGCGCCGACCGCGGGATCTTGGCCTCATGCCACTTTTCCCCGGCGTCCGGCCTAAAAATTGTCGATTCTTTGCCCAGAAAGTCTCTATCTCACTTTTCTTTTCCACTCACAACTTTTGTTGTGTGTTCCAGAGTTGCTTCCAGCCGGGGAAACCCAAACTACCCAGATTTGAGCTTTCTCTTCGAGATCGCTCAGGATTTTCTTCCAGAAATGGAAGAAATATCCCGGCATTCGTTGCCACAAGTCAGAAAACACTCACTTGTGAGTGCGAGCTTATTGCTCGGGGCTTTTTAGCCCATGTTTTCCAACTATTCAGACTTTTTTTAGCAAAAAAGCAGAAGTTTTTGAGCTTTTTAAGCCAAAAACTGGTATTTTTTGATTCAAAGCAGTCTCAAGCCCGTCTTCTTCGACAGCAGTCGTCATGACCAACCGCGGACGTTATGGGACAAGTTGGACGAGGAATGGGCGCCGAAGCTGCCGAGACGATGGTCGAATCGCCAACCCAGAAGCTGCGATGGCCGCGCCAATGCCGGACGAGCAGACTGGAGGACTCGCGAAAAGGTAATTTGTATGTTGGACCGTTTCTCTTTTAGTTTCCCTTTGTTTCCTTGTTTTAGTCTAAATTTCGCTTTCAAAAACTAGCTGGTGATGTCCGATTCGTTTAGCAAACATCCCAGTTAGCTCAAAATTCAAAATTTCCTTTCAAAATTCTAAAATAACGGTCCTCATACAAATCCTTTAAGCGAATTCAGGCTCTTCTCCATCAACCCAAGCAGAATTGCTCTTTTTTTGAGCAATTGTTTCCCCTTCAAAGCAGAAATTCAAGTCGAGCTCGCCTAGCGCACGCTCGCAACCGGCATATTGGGCGCTGGCAGATTGCTGTTCCAATGCAATCAGCCGCCCGATCAGCCAAAACCCAAAGCAGAGGTTTTGCGCTCGTTTATCGAGCCAAAACTTTAATTTTTCTTTTAGATTGAAGCAGATTGCCTCTCTTCAGCGGCCGCGCGCTTCAGCTCGTGCCAAGCAGCGGTCTGATCAACTGCAGCAGGGACATCGACGAAGTCGGCGGCGGGAAGGATGGCAATGCAGATGCGCGTGCGGCATGCTTTACGGAAACGTAGAGTATTGCGGCAACGTCCGCTCTGCAGGTTGGCAGTGAATTTATTCATTGCCAACTGCCTTTCGAAGCAGAATTTCCTTTTCCCCTGGGAATTTTCCCATCCAGATCGGTTTTGCTTTTTTCGCACGTTTCTACGTGCAAAGCAGAGTTTTTAGCTGATTGTTGAAGCTAAACCCAGGCAAATAGGTCTTTGTGCTTGCACATTGCCGCCAGCTTGGTATTGCAGATACAATTCAGCCAAACTTTTCGGTTCCCTCAAAGCAGAAAGTTTTCTTTCGCTGATTTTTGAACAAAAAGTGCGAATTGCACGCCAACCAGACTTTCTTTCGTTTTTTTCCTTTCAAAACGTGCAGTTTGCACACAAGTCAGACTTTCTTTTGCCCTCTCTTTCGAAAAGTGCTTTGGCACACTAAAGCAGAGCTGCTCGAGTCGCTGCGAAGTGATGCGCCACCCGATGTGCCGTCAACGCTTGATGTTCACTCGCCGAGGTGTCTCCACGCGCAGCCACGCTCTCGCTCTTCATGGGACGAATGCTGACGTGTGTCTCGCCGACCCAAGCAGCTGCTCGTCTACAAAACCGGACGAGGAGGATACGATATGTAAGTCAGTTTCGCTTTGCTGTGAGCATTCTGTCTTACGCTCCGGCGCTAAAGGCAGTTAGTTCGCTGTAGAGTTTGCGAATTTGATTTTCTTTCCGCCTGGCCAGGTCTATGACCAAGGCACTCTGTGTTGCCGCGGATTGAATCTCGAATTCTGCAGACTTTACTTCGGGCTCTCACATCGTGTAAACAGATTTGGCATTTGCCAATGATGTTGAACGAATGCAAGGCAAACTGTCTTTTCATTTCGCGATTCCTTTTTCATATTTTTGCCGCTAGCTTGCTAGCCCCAGTCCAGACTTTTTTATTCGGCATATGCCTACACGCAGATTTTTTTTGTGCCTCTCGCACATCAAGCAGAACCTTTTGCTTTTTTCTTCTGTGCCTCTCGCACAGTAAGCAGATGTTCCTTTTGTGCTTCTCGCACATACATCAGAAAATATCTTTGCTTTTGTGCTTCTTGCACAAAGACCAGAACTTTTATCTTCTTTTAGATATATCACCGGCGTGCTCAACGGGTTTCAGCGTCCAGTCTCGAGATCGAATGCAGCCCGTACACCTGCGGTCGGTCGAGAGAAGGACGCAGGGACAAGCAGAGCGCCTACAACAAGTGCAGCAGCCAATGAAGATAAAAGCAGAAAGAATCGCGCATTCGCGCTACCCAGAACTTTTGTCTTTCTTTTGTGCTATTCGCACACGAAGCAGAATCTTTCTCTTGCCTTATCTTTCGAAAAGTGCTTATGCACATTAATCCAGAGATGCTTATGTTGACGCGTAGATGGATTCAGTACCAGCTAACGCCGAATCATTCTCTTGATTCGGTGGATAGGCTGCACTGTCGATCCGTCGCAGTGCCTCATCGCATCTTTCGCCTCCCTCAAGCGACGCCTCCATCTACTGCCAGCTGCGCTCCGCTCGGGATCGCCGCCGCGGCATCAACTCGTCGCCCATTCCAGGAAGCTCGTCTCAAAAACAAGGACGAGGAGATCGATGCCAAGTAAGTTGGATTGTTTTGTACTATGAGTGGATCTGTCTTACGCTTCGGCGCTAAAGGCAGACATCTCGTGGTGTAGTCTGTAGTTTTCGATGCCTTGTTCGTTGGGTGTTGCCTTACGGCATATGGCTTCATGCCACCACGAGCAGGTTTTCGAATTCTTCGGACTACACTACGAGCACTCAGCCCGTGTTGATATATTGGGCACATGCTCAGTGTATCTGCGCGAATACAAAACGATCCACTCTTACTACGCATAGATCTTTCTATTCTTTTGCTGCTAGTCTCTAGCACAAAGCAGATCTTTTTAGGTTGTGAGTTCTTACTCAATCCAGATTTTTTTGAGCTCTTGCTCAGCCCAGAACTTCTTTGGTGCTTACACCATCCAGGCCTTTGCTTTCCCCCAGATCAGGCTGTTGTCTTCCATGCTTCACGCGGGCCAAGGCTTCACGCACGGACGACAACCCGGATGCAAGACGATGCGTACTGATGCTTCATGGTCTTGAAGCGCACCAGTCAAGCCCACCAAGTCGATGAAGCATCTGAAGCGAAGTAAGATAAGTCAACTTTGTTAGCTTTGGGCGCTCTCGGGTTGACGTGAGCGCACCGCCGCCGTCCCCGTACGTTCATTGCAAAGCAAGTTTGTCTTCTCGAACTTCCTTCAGATTAAGCAGACCAAGCCTGGCATTGAGCAATCAATTGTCAGCCTTTAATAAGACCGAGAGCAGATCACTTCGGTGCTTACCCAAGCGCAGAGCCTATCCTTCACCGGATGTCTTTGTGTACGCAGACTTTCGAATTCCAATCCTTTGGAATTCAAGCAGGCCTCCTTCGGGAAATCTCGTAGGAGATTAAGCAGATTTTTCCCTTGCGTGTAATCGAGTTCTTTGCATTATTTCTTGTTGCAAAGAAAAGTAGCTCATGGATATCACTTGTGATACCCACATCGACGTGACCTAGTCACAATATGGCGGCCACCTATTGTCAGCTGTGCACTCTTGTATGGTTGACATTAGGATGGCACGCCATTAGAGGTCGATGTGCGGGACACAGTGTAGCGGGCATACGTCCGAATATCCTTGCACTGCTCAGTATTTGCGACTAGAGTTTAAGCAAAGTACTTTCTCAATCCAGATCTTATCGATTGCGGGCTGATTAAAGCAATCTTGGCGAAGCCAGCTTTAGAGCAAAGCCAAGCCAAGTCTTAGCTTGGGTCAGGCCCAGTCGATCCCAATCCAACCCAGATTCCCCTAGTTTTTCTCACGACGATTGAGTTCCAGGAGGAGCTTCCCGTACCGGAAGCAACCACTACTGTATTGCCCGGCGGAGTTAGTTTCCAATCGGAACTCAGTCCGAATTCAGACCTTTTTATTTTTACGAGCAGACAAGATTTGCCTTGTTAGATCTTCGGATCCAGGAACGGTGCATAAATCTTTTGCCCTGCCCTGGAAGACGGGATCTTACCAGTGTAAATTTCTCGTTGGGCTTTCAACCCATCGAGCTCAGAACTGGAATTTTTCGGGCTAGAACCGAACTCAGAGAGAAGGAGCCACAACCATCGCAGACCTTCTTCCTTTCAGTTGACTATGTCAACAACCACGCAGCCGCCTCAGAAGCCACTTCATGGTCAACAACAGCCATAATAGGATGTGACTAGGCAGAAGAGAAGCGGCATAAGGGCCATTCAGAAGAAACGTCAGCGACATCCAGACCTGATTCTCGGTTGCTACCTTGTGGCACCGAGTTGAGAAAGCAGACTCCTTCCCCTCTTTCGCTCGGTTCAGGCCGAATTCCAGATTCCCTTTCTCCTCGAGCAGGAAATGAGCAAAGCCGTAAGGTTGAGCTTATTTCTTCTCAAGTCGCCCATCGCAAAGTGGGTGCGACTTGATTTCACCTTCCACTGAGAACCCCAGTGGTGCTGCAAGCTTGCCTTCCAGTATCATTGGTGGTTGTATTCCCTTCCAAGGCAGAAAGCCCTGCAGTATTTTACTCAGGCAACTCCCTAGTTTACCCAAAGAGATTCCGATCTTGGCGGTCAGACTTTGTGAGTATAATCTTACGCAGACCTTCTCTTCAGTTCCAAAAAGACGCTCTTCCATAGACGTCATCTGGAACAAGAAGTGAATATTCCTAGGCTGACTCGAACTTTGTTCGGGGAAGCCGCATATCAGAATTCGGGCAACCTTTTGCTCGGTGGTCGAATGGATAGACACCCGGCCTCAGAAATTTTCTTTGGCGCTGGGACCCGTCAATTTCCTCGACAAGCAGATTTTTCCTTTGCTTTCGCGGGCTAATGCCCACAGTTCAGACAACAACGTCTTTGGTTTGCCGAAGCAACTTAGCTAGGCAACGGTCAAATTGATCGAAACCAGGGACGTTATCTTTTCTGAAAGCAGTAGCTTCGGCTTATTCTCGTCTCTGTCGCTGAAATAGCTTCAGGGTGCCTATATAGGCAGTTCTACTTTACCAGATCTTCTGGCATAGTGGATACGATTGTCGAGAAGAAGACAGAATCTCTCGGTTCAAATGCGCGCCAGGGCGAACCGGAACTTTGGGCCTCTGCTCCAGTCGGAGTATGTTCCAAGAGTTCGGCTAGCCTGCAGAACATTTACCGTTGATTCCAGATCGACTTCGAGACGTCCAGTTGGACAAAGCAGATTTTTTCTTTTTTCTTATCCCAGAAATGGATGGCACACAGCCTGCTCAGTTGTGCGCGCTTTATGCCCCAACTGTGCAGTGTGAGTTCATTACAAAGATAGTCCAGATCGTCAACCATTTGCGATGCCGAGTATGGAATTCTAGCTTTAGAGCCTATGGATTCTCTAACTTGGCGGAGCAGGTTCAGCCTCACGGCCCAGACTTAGCAAATGACGATCTCCGTCTATCACAGATCCTCTTTTACCGCCGTCCAGATTCTGTAGGTATATCAAGCAGATAACTAGGAGGGCTTCGTGGTAGATTTTCTCTCCACCTAGTCCCCCGCAACCAGGCCAGTCTAAATTTATTAGAGTGTCTTCGTGAATTCCAGAGGAATATTTCGTCTTCGTTCCTCTGGATAGCGATTACACGCTCAGGTCAGAATAGGAATGCTTTTGTGGGCTCAAAAGCATTTCTCTATTCTTAGCCCTAAGCAGTCCTTGGCCTCCACACTAAGCAGATCGGTTCATCACTGCCGTTGGCCGCCGCTGTCCAGCCTGTTGCCGCTCTACTCGTCCCGCGCCTTCCGCCGGCCAAGTCAAGCTCAACAAGTCCATCAACAGTCAAGCAGCCAAAGCCATAAAAGTGAGTCCCCCAGTTGTTCGGCAGGAGTACGGGCTCCTTAGCGCCGTTCAGCTCCCCCCCTGTTTCTTTCATTTGTCCCTATTGAGCCCCACCCCCGAGGAGTCTAACCTTATTTTTTGGCCCTCCCGTCCCCATACCGAGATTCCTTGTAATACCCAGTCGGTCCACTACCTCTATTGGTTTACGCTAGTTCACCCCTCCACTATCTGTGTACCACTCTGGGTGTAGGAGTCTTTTTTTCTTTTGCTGTGGGCGGAGGTCCCACTCGCCCTCCTAGTCTTGTCCTATAACCTCGTGCGGCCCCTAGACTGACCCGGAAACTGCAGAACTACACTAGTTCTCCACCCCAAGCAGACCCGCAGTTTCCGGTGCTCAGTAGGCAGAAGGTGGAACGCGAAATACTCTGGTCTATCTGAGATCAGTCCAGAAGCGTGAAACCCTAAGCCACCACCCAGACACGCACGCACTTCCGCCTTGGCCTCGGCCGGGCGGGAGTGTCGAAAGTTCTGTAGAGATCTTACGATTCTACAGGACTTACGAGGGTTTAATTAGGCGGACTTGGCGGGCGGCCAAATTCTCCCTGGGTCCCGGCGCGCGCCCCCCAGCGGGTCCACCGTATGGCGGCCGCCCTCGGCCCGGGGAAAGGGGCATTTTCCCCAGTCGCTGCAATTTCCCCCTTCCTGGGAGAATTGCTGCCGGTCATTTCTATGACTGGTAGGGCGATTCGGTGTTGGTGTGATGTGTCCTGCATCCCCGATACCGGTGACCCCGGCGAGCTCCTATTCCAGAGTGTATTCCTCCAACCTGTCCAGACCTAGCGCATTCCCCTTATTCCCAGACCATTCCCCGACTTATGTATTCTATGTTCTCCGGTATTCTTGTATATTAATAAACTCTTATTCCACGAGAGTGTCCCTTATCCAGACAAATGCATTACACTACCGCTGATTAGCCGTTCGCGCGTCTTCTATTGGTTCAGGTCTTATCCCAACAAGGGATGCGGGTGGCAAGCCTTCGCGTGGGCGCTATTCTAGTATTTATTACTAGTCTAGCGTAGGGTGCCGCTTCCTTTCGTCAACTATCTTCTTCATTTTTGCTAAACATTTCGAGGTCAAAATGCATCAAAACCTAGTGAAATCGATAAAATAAACCTTAATTCCTATATAACTTTTTTGTTTTAAAATATATTTTGCTCAGAAAATTCGGTTTCACATAGTTTTTATAGGTCCCCATGGCTGGTAAAAATTTGGTCCCGATCGGATAGAAGACGGCCAGATGCCGAGGGGGGGCCTGGGACACCCTGTAGAGCGCCGCGCGAGAGTATGCGCGAAAGCGCGGTTGGCATGCGGCGTGTCGGCAAAAGCAGCGAGTTCATAAGGATAAAATCAAACCCTCTAAATCTTTAATATTCAGTTTGACTGGGTGAAGTTCCTGCAGTACCACACCGTCGGACGCCCAAAGTCAAGCGTCACCGATGGCACGACAGTGCAGCTCCGCGGCGCGTTGCAGATTTATAAAGAGGTAAAAATTTCGTTATTTCCGGAATTCATCGATTTTGGAGTGTTGCTAAAATTCCTACAACTTAAAAATGCAATTGCTATTGGGCTACTGGCCGGGGCCCATCTCTGATTTTTTAGGGGTTTTGTAGTGGATTTTCGCGGCTCCCTGATGTTAGAATTGTACCTAACAATTGCAAAAATCTTCAAAATCTAGAATTTTTAGAATTTTTGATGAAAGATCAAAAATTTTTGGAAAATTTACTATATTTATGGATTTCTATACTTGGAGAGAGGGTAGAAGATATAGTTAGAGAGGGTAGACGATGATTTTTCTGGGCCCGAAGGCTAAAGCTAGGCACCCCCCGTTAACAGTCCAGTAACGTTTAAAGCTCAAGTTATTGGATTACGTCATCAAAATTTTGTTTTTCGACCCTCCGTCTCTGCCCGGTAACAGTCCAGTACCGTTTTGGTTATTGAAATACGACCATGGAAATTCCAGTTTTTCGACGTGCTCGACGCCGCCGAGCCGCTGGTCGTCGCCGATTTCGTGGTGTGGCAGTGGCTGCTCCGCGTCCTCATCAGCCCAGACCGTGATGACCCATGCGTGAACACGGTGGGTACCTGGATTCAAATTTTCAAAGCCTTAGAACGTTAGAACTCCACGAACTTTTGCGTTCTCACCCAATTCAGGCGATCCAAAACTTTGACAAGCTCTTCGAGCACTACCTGGCCACGGATCTGCGCAGCGCTGCGGATATGAAAGGGGCTAATGTGGGTTTTGGGTGCTGTTCAATTTCGCGGGGGAACTGTGCGGGGGGGAAATGTTCTTCGGTTTGGTATAACTCTTTTATATGATGCCATTTTGAGTTGTAATTAAAACTCTTGGTATATTTTTTGACGCTCTCTCGAATGGCCTAAAAGGAATTTTTAAAAAATATCGAAAATGTCGAAAACTAGCTTTCGACTCCACGATCCCATGTGGAAACGCCGTATAAACCTTGTTTTTGCTAAAACTATTTTATAAAACAATATTTTTAGATGAAATTAAAACTCTGAGTATATTTTTTGATGCTCTATCGATACGGGTTCAAAATATCGAAAAACTGGCGAAAATGCCGAAAACTAACATTTCGGCACCTGTTTCAATAGTTTTTTGTTTTTGTTATAACTTTTTTATATTAAAATATTTTTAGCTAAAACAAAAACTTTTAGGATAGTTTTTGATGCTCTATCGAATGGCGTTGCAAAAATCCCGAGAAAATAGCGAAAAGATAGAAGTTTTGGCGAAGCATATTCCCCCCCGCACAGTTTCCCCCGGACAGAACAGAACCGGGTTTTGTTTTGGTTTATATTTTTAAAAACCAAAGGTAAACCATTGACTCAACTTTCAGTACGCTTACGTAGGCAAAGTTTTGAAAATTGAACAGTTTTTAAAAGAGGTCGAAATTGCACGATTTTGTTTCGGAAAAAAATTTGCTTTACGGCCTGAAGCGGCTTTTCTAACGCCGCCTAAATCGGGAATCCGCGGCAATACCGTTAAATGCGTAAATATCGATTTTTTTTTTCAGAAGTTACTCGGCCCGGTCGTCGCCGCCTTCCACGAGATTCTCGACGAGAACACCTGGATCGAGACGGACACTCGAAAATATATGAAGGCCAGGGTTAGGAGGATGTGTCCAGAAACCAAAACTTATATTTTCAGCTCAACGGGATTCGGGTCGATATTGGCTACAACAGCAACGCGCTCGACACGCGGATGGCCGACGCGCTGGCCGAGGAAGTCAAGGAGTTCAGAAAAGCTAGAATTCTTCTATTTAGCTTCCCACTCCCACCGGCCCGTATAATACCGTCGCGCAGTTGATGCTTGCTGAGAAGGCCCGGTGGCTGGCTGCCGGTTATTTGGTGAGAGAGAGAGAGAGAGAGAGAGAGAGAGAGAGAAGGAGAGAGAGAGAGAGGGAGAGAGAGAAAGAGAGAGACAGAGATACCGAGAGGGAAAGAGAGTGCTGGGAGCGAGAAAGAACGAAATCTTAGGAATCCTACGATGAAATCTCAGCCCTAGCCGGTACTCTTGCAAAGGTCGGGGCCACCAACCGCGAGAACTACATTGTCGGCAAGTCAACCTTACATTTTTTCACCTACCACCCTAGTCATCCCGCCCGGCATCGTCACAGTGCCCATGTACTCGTCGCTGCCCGGTTTCCCGTTGGAGGTCAACTACGGGGGCCTGGGGATGGTCTTGGCGCACGAGCTGACGCACAGCTTCGACGAGATAAGTGGGTTCTGCATGGTTAATGCCTCTCGATGGTACACCTTGAAAATTGGGGTTTCCGACTGCAATCACCCCTTTACCTAGGCGACCTCCCGGCCGGCAACCCGGGCAACGACAGCGACGAGTTCACCGCCAAGCTCGGGTGCCTCATCGAACAATTTGGCCATTACGAGCACACTAATGAATACCTGAACTTAACCATTGCTGTGGGGCACAAAACAACCCTAGCACTAAATGAATGTAAATTCAGAACAACGGCACCCTCCAACAGACGGAGATCATCGCCGACAGCAACGGGATTCGCGCCGCGTTCAGGGTATTTTTTTAGCTTGCTTTGGCAGGCGTTTTTGAACCTGATTTGAATATCTTTAGGCCTATCGAAAGGAGCGGAACCGGCTTTACGGGAAAAACCCGCCGAAGTTGCCCGGCTTCCAGCACTTGACGAATGATCAGCTGTTTTTTGTGGGGATGGCGCAGGTGGTTTTAGAGGGGTTCAACCGGCATTAACTCACTTGCGCTGAAGCCTGAACTTAAGCCTAACCTAAGCCCAAGCTTAGGCCTAAGTCAAAGCAATTTTTACAAACCAAAATCCTAAAAAACTCCATATTTTTACAGCCATGGTGCGGCGCACGCGACGAAATTATCAGCGACGCCGACGGAGTCCTGAAAGAGTAAGCGTTATAAACCTCGACCAAACTACAGTACTCTTTAAACCGTATCCCCAATCTTTTAGCGTCCATCCCCACGCTGAACTCCGCGTCAAGGAGGGCCTCCGCCACCTCGAGGAGTTCGGCCAAGCGTTCAAGTGCCCGGTCGGTGGTTTTGAAATAATTTTTATTCTTGTTTGCTTTTCAGCGCGACTCGCCGATGAACCCGGCGAAGAAGTGCCGCGTCCTGCGCATCATCAGGAAGCATTGAATGATCGAAAAACCACAGAGTTCCCAGCAAGCGATGACCCGTGTTTCTGGCTGCATAACGCCCGCCTTTGTGTTTTCTCTGTGGTCCAATTGATCTGATAAAGTCGTGCTATCTCATCGTGTTTTTCTGTTTGTTACAGATTTTGTTATATTGAAGGATATTGAGGAGCTTTATTATTTGGCAGCATTTCATACACTCAATTATTGCACAACCAAAAAGGAACAGGCAAAAAATCTGATGCATCAGAAAAATAATCCCAAAATTGTACCCTCTTGCGCTTGATGGACAAGGAAGCTGTTGAACACACACATAGGCTTGGAAATTACAAGTGTTGTTTTCATGGGTATCGATAGCGTAAGGTGGTCACGGATGCCGGGAGGCCCATTTTTGGACCGCAAGAAGCCCAAAACAACACAAATTCAACAAGGTATCCAGACGGGTTAGGCGCGCGCAAGGCTATAGGTTCCCCTTGTTACGGTCAAAACAGCGAAATTAAAACAACAAGCCATAGTTCACTAAAAAAACCCAAGCAAGATGAATAATGATGACGCGTTGAACAAAATAGGTTGGGGAAAATAAGAACAGGTGAAAGGCGGGTAAAACTGCAACGAACATCGAGGTTAAAGAAATAAAAAACTTATAAAACAAGAACAAACAAGATTAGCAAAAGCGGTTGAAGAATAAAAAGAAGTTGACCAGGTATTGGTGGCCGCAGGGGGGTTGAAGTACAGCTGATCAAAGCAGATTAGGACAATCTATGAAAAAGAGGAGCTGGCGCCGAAAGACCATTTTTCGCCACCTTCTTCGGCTTCACAAGTTGAGATGGGTAACGTCGGCGGTTGAATGTCTTGACTGTGGAGTGTAAGAATGTGGAATCTTGCAGCGGGCCGTAGCAGCCTGCAATTTTGATGATTTAGTTATCTATCGAAAGTCGGAAAGGCGAGAAAACAAGCACTTTCGCTTTTCAATATAGGCCTTTTGATTCGCGAATTTTAGGGCCAAATCCATAAAAACTGCCGCTTTTATGAATTTTTATGAATCGTGTTAATTGCTTGCGAGGGTTAACAGAGCCACGCTGATTTTACGCTTTTTTAGGAAATTGTTTTTTATCGAGCGCGGGCTACAACATTGTTAAAAATGAAAAGCGGAATTTTGGCGCGGTTTCGGGGGCTTTCGAATAGTCTAAAAATCATTCCGATCCGAACTTCCTTCGGACCGCTGGGGGGCGTCAACTTTTTTGAGTTTTGGACCACTAGCTAGGTACTTACGTCAGCAGTAAGTGTGTCATGTTGCAGGCTGTTCTGTCCGGCCATCGCGATGCAGATGACATCAACTGGTGGGTAGGCGCAAATGCATCTAGAATCGAGTTTTTTATACATATGCTATCGTAACAATTTACCTTAACTATGTCGTTGTTTTCTACCGGAGACGAGGCTTAATTTGTCGATGTCCGGGAAATAGTTCTCGAATTTCGTTGGACCTAATAAACCTTTAATTATTCTGCTTGTTACTGTCGACTTACATCCGCTGGCGTTCAGAGGCTGGTAACTCAACATTAAGACGACTGGTGATTGTTGAAAAACGGGCTTCGGTCACGCTTTGCCAGTCTGCAAGAAAAAAAAATCGATTACACCACGCCACGAAAGCTACCTGGTGATAGTGAACTCAGCAACCCTTGATAGGCGGCAACATACCTAACAAGACCGTGGGCACGGAATTTTATGAATTATTGATTTCGTATTAGCAAATAGTTATTTTTTTTCTTTTCTTTGGAAGTGATAGTCGGTAAGTAATGTAATAAAAGGTTAGGAGTATAGTAGTAGTCGAATGTGATACATAAAAAGTTCTCAATAATAAACCGGGAAGATGACTCAAGGCCTCATCGAATAACCCGGTGCATCTCACATTCTCTCCTTAGTATTGCGGATTCGACGAGGATAGTATTCACTGGATTCCTGTTTTCAAGTTCTGTTTCCAGCTGCTCCATCATCGACTCAAAGTCTTCATCGGCTTTCTGAAGCTTTTCCTTTATTTCTTCTATGTATTTCTTATAGTCGTCGGTCGCTTGTAGCTCGACTACACTGTTAATGCGTTTACAGCGGTGGAACGCTACAAGCACATTCATGCAAGGCGCTATGTAGGCAGCCCAACGCAAAAAGCATTCCTCATCCATAAATAATTCATTTCTTGTCTTTAGCTCAATAAGTTTCTTGACCTTTCCCTTGTCGCAATGGTGGCCATCTCCCTGGATTGAGAAGTAGCATCGGTAGCCGGACTTGTAGGTAATTCGAACTATATAGAATTGTAATGAGTTCGGGTCGAATCTCTGATTCATAAGGCCTGCTGCCTTCTGCTCGAGTGCCTTCCCGCAAGCGAGCTGTTCGGTCATAATCTTGCCTTCTCGTTCTGGATGGGGGTCTCTGCAGCTGACGACGATGGTCATGCCATCATTGCACAGTTCGAATTCCATCGAAAAATCGGTGTACACGTTCTGTAGTCGTCGCAAGCGCCAGTTCCGCCATACTGCAAACTCACGAATGCTCGCATATTCGTACTCGGCGAGCTGGGCAGGCGCGAGTAAACGCAAATAGGCGGCTATGTGGTCCTTCATCCGCACCTCCTTGGTAATGGTTGCGCCCGCAGGGTCGGGGACTAAATACTTCCCGCGTAATTCCTTGTTTAGTTCGGGACAACTGGGAATATTGCTCGTAGTTGGCAGGTCAATAACTTTCACATAAGCAGGATCTTGACGTTTCTCGTCCTGACAGACAAGGTATGTAGCAATAATCGCGAAGGTCGCCATTCTAAACGAGTTCAGGCGGGTAGCGCTGGGCCAGGGGCACCTTATCACTTTTGTGATTCACAGCACTTTGCGAATCTGTTTTGCAAGTAATTCAGGGTAGGCGAATGGGTATTGATTTGAGGCCGAGTACGCCCGATAGGTGTGCCTTGTCTAGCGGAATGTCCAAAGCGGATGACACAAGACAAGACAAGAGGCGGTCGGAGCCGAGCCATCTACCCTGAATGTCTGAAAATAGACCGGGGAGGTAGCTTTAACTTTAAACTTCACTCAAAAACCAGTAACGCTTCGATACAATCGCGCATCAATATTACCAGGAGCAATCGCGGATTTGTGAGTGACTTTGCGCCATTATTGCGAAGCAATTATCACAAAACAGTTGCCTAATATCACGGTCAGCTTATTTCAGCCCCGTCGCTGGCCCTGATAACAGCAACCCGCCGTTGCTAGACGGTGCACTAAATAGCTTTGAATTCTTCACGCTTCACGCGAATCATGGACGAAAATTAGCATAAAACATTGCAATTAAGGCAACTCAATCTAGCTAAGATTTAAATCTCGAGAATTTGGACAAAATGAACTCGTTCCAAAAACAGCTGCAGTTTCATAACTGAAAATGCGGCTGCTCCAACTCGCTTCTTTGTTTTTGTTTTCCATTGGTTGGTTGAGAAGTTTTATCGAGCAATTACTTGGCAATAATAGGAATTACGTACGCCGTCGAGTCGGATTGGCCTACGTCAGATATATGGGCTACGGTAGAAACAGCTGACATCACCAGGAATCACATTTTTCAGACCGACGGCGTCTGCACGACGAAAGGATGCGGCGAGGCTGCGGCTGGCGTTGTAGGGAAAATTCAGACTTTCAAAAATTGAGCGTGGTTTTAGCTGGAGGCAATCGACCAGCAGCTGGACCCGTGCGAGGATTTTCACGAGTTCGCCTGCGGATCGTTGAATCGGGTACAAGAAAAGTTTTCTACCTTATTTTCATTTTTTTTCCAGAAGGCCAAATGGTCGAGCAAAATCCTCGATATGCAGAAGACGCTGTTGAATCAGTTGGATAGTGAGTTGGTTCCGGTCAGCGTCAGCAAAGAGGTGAATTTCAGCGCTTTTGCGGGCCGACACGTCGGGGCGGCCGGTAATCGGGAAGGCGCGAAAGTTCCGGAAGGTCTGCAAAAACTACGGCACAGATGATCCTTTTTTGGCGTAGGTTTCTATAGCTTTCTCACTCACTCTCTCTCTTCCTCTCTCTCTAGCTCTCTCTCTCTCTCTCTCTCTCTCTCTCTCCTTTCTCTCTCGCTTGCGCGCTCTCTCTAATCCTTAGCGAGCATTTCAGCGATATCCCGATCTACGCGCGCAAGTTTGGTGCCGTCCCCCTGATCAAGCAGAAACTGCAACCCGGCCAGGTGCACTGATGACAAATCTTCATCATCTCCTGCTTCCAGAAGCAGCCCTCCCTCACCGACCTCAGCCTCCTCACGTCGATGAGCATCGGCCTCAGTGACCCAAGCGACCTCTTCCAGGAACCCGGCTACTTCGTCTATGCGATCGAGGTGTTCCCCCTCATCCAGGCAGGACGCCTTTGACTCTGGAACTCTAAAAATTTCAGATTTCGATCCCGAGCCCGTTTCGGATGTTCTTCCAAACGAATCTTGGGGTAATCGACCTTTCAGCTGACGACTACACAGCAGTTATGGCTGAGGTTCGTGTGTCTAGCTACAGGACACTCCCTGCTAAGAGCACAGTACCTGAAATTGAGGACTAGGTGTCAACTGGCGCCTGAAGGTCGATTCTCCACTATACTCTTCTAGGGTGTCCGTCTTCTTCTGAAAGCCTTCCCCCACCTCGACCTCGACGAGCTCTACGACGGCCCAACATTCATGGATGTCTCCCAATTCTACGTGACCGTCCAGAACGTGGGGCCTAGCCAGGGGTTCAACACCTCGATTCAGTTCCATGCCCGCGAGACGCAGCCCAACCCACCGATCACCACGCTCACCATCGCCCAGCTTCAGGAGCTCGCGCCTGAGGTAGATGAATTGGACAAAGTCACTGATTTGAATTATCACTTGTAGTTTGAATGGCTGAAGTTCATCGGGAATCACGTCTACGGCGAGCGCAAAAGAGAGCTGGGCCCAGAGACCAGGGTGAACTTGCTGGGGTCGACGGCGATGTTTGAGAGGGTGCGTGGAAATTTACTGGGTGAGGGAGTGTGCGAGCGATAGAGGGAGATAGAGAGAACAAGAGAGAGTGCAAGAGAGACGGAGAGAGGGAGAGAGAGAGAGCGAGAGAAAGCGAGAGAGAGCGGAAAGGGAAAGAGAAAGAGAGACATTAAGACCCAGATATTTTCAGTATTCCGCAATGATCCGCAGCGCGTCGGACATAATGCCAGACGTATCGGTGTTCGCCTGGACTTCGTGGCTCGGCCGCAAGGCCATCTACAAGCACCTGGAGCTGACCTGTAACGACATGGTGTGTCTGGCAGCTGACCCGTTAGTATCTTTTTTTCTAGTGGGAATCTGCCTTCTTCAAGCTCAACGAGCACCTCCTCGTCCAGTATCTTCGAGCCGTCGGGGATAAGCCGCTAGTTGAGGTTTGACCGCACCATTCCCAGAACTTCAAGATTTTCAGGCGATTGGTGAGAAAGTGCGGGCCGCCTTCAGTGAGGTTTTCGATGAAAATACCTGGATTGAGGAGAGCACGAGGGATTGGCTGAAGAAGAGAGTAGGAAACCTAAGGAAAATTTAAAGTTTCTTGAAGCTGGCCAAAATGCCGGCCCACATCGGCTACAACTACAACGCCCTTGACACGGAGCTGGCCAATGACCTTGGCGAACTGGTGGGACACTTCCCAAAACTGATCAATGCGCTTATTTTTAGCTAACCATCCCCGACGAGATGTCTCCCATCGAGCAGATGATGATCGTCGGCCGGGCCGCCTGGATCAAGATGCAATTTGTAACAATTTTCAGCAATTTAGAGTTCTTGCTCTGTTTTTAGGATAAGGAGGAGAACGTTAGCAAGGTGGCCCTCGTCAACGCGTACAATGCGGACGGGGAGCGGATTGGTAGCTTTTTCAGCCCCGACCTGTCTCTCTCTCTCTCTCTTCTCTCTCTCTCTCCCTCTCGTTCTCTCACTTCTGATGCTTCAGGAATCCCGATGGGTATCATCTCCAAGCCGTTCTTCAATCGCCACTGGCCGTTGGAGACGCACTATGCCGGTATCGGCTACGTGATCGGGCATGAATTTACGCACACCTACGACCTCTGGGGTAAGAACTCTATCGAAGAGAGAGAGCGGAGAGAGAGAGAGAGAGAACCACAGACCTACCATGTTTCTAGAAGATCGAGGCCTGCCCGCCGACAACCCAGGCAACGACACCGACGAGTTCAAGGCGCGACAACAGTGCTTGATCGATGAATTCGGCAAGATCGTCCACCACAACGAGTTCTACAACATCACCGTCCAGGTTGAGCCATTTTTCCCTAGTGTGATCAACTGCTTAGGGCAACGGCAACATCCAGAAACAGGAGACGATCTCGGACAACAACGGCATTCGCACTTCGTTCAGGGTAGGTGTCGAACTGTCGCTGAACAATGGATTCTTCAGGCCTATCGCAAAGAGCGCATTCGCCTCTTCGGCGCCGACCCTCCGAAATGGCCCGGTCTTCAGAAGTACACCAACGACCAGCTGTTTTTCATTTCTCTGGCTCAGGTCTGTTAGACCTCTTGATGTCGCTGGAATTGATAATTTACAAGCTGTAGCGGTACTGGGCTGTTAGCGGGGGAAGCCGTCTGACTTGTGCCTCCCTGTCGACTTCTTAGCGATATATAGCAGTTTCTCTATTTTTTCGTGGCTTTTCCTTACGAAAATACGTCAAAACATTTGGGAATCTCAAAAATTGTTGAGATGTCGGATCAAACAAAGAGATTTCCGAACATTTTATCAGCTCTATTTAATGTAATTGTACAAAAAATGTCGTAAGAAGTAGGATACGAGACACGCCAACACACTAACATCTTTTTCGTAGGAGCTACATATGAAATTCGCCACTTACAGGGCTGGTGCGGCCGCATCCGAGGTGTGGAGTTCCGGAGCGACAACTGGCAGGCACAGTAAGACCGGCTCTACGTTCCGCAAGAGCGCTTTTCAGAAAACATCCCCCGGGCCGCATCCGCATCAACGAGGCCATGAAGAATTTCGAGCACTTTGGCGCGGCGTTCAAGTGCCCGGTGGTTCTCGAAATCGTTGATCATCTACTGCATCCTTTTTCGAAGTTTTTAACTTCAAAACACCAGTTTTAGCTTGACTCGCCGATGAACCCGAAGGACAAGTGCCGCGTGTGGCGCCGTATCAAGAGGCACTAGAGGGCCGGAGCAGCTAACGTCTTCGAGTTGATGCCCTGCCGACACCAACCAATCTCTCTTCGGAATGCCCTAAATTCTGACCCGTCCCTGTCCAATGTAATCCTCTCCCCAATTCCGTATATGTATTTCCCGAACGATATCTGTAGTTTTCTATGTATTGTTGGCTGGAATAAATCGTGTTGAGGAATTCTGACGACTGCACCTGTGATTGTGGCTTTTCTAGGCGGTTCCGCATCCAAATTCACTGAACAGCTGATCTGTCGGAAAGTTGATTTTGCGGGGATTTATCATTTTTTTTTTGTAAACCCAGAATTGCCGAGCCAAATCTCTAAAAAAAATCCGTAATCCAAAAATATCTTCATTTCGAAATCTTAGCCGAAGGATCCTTATATTTTTAATTCTTGGGTCAAAATTTGTAAGGTGGTTGCGTTTAAGGCTAGCAAAAACATTTTTATCAAAAAATCGGACGTTGGAGGAGAAAAAGTAGCATTCCCTTTGGATAGGGCCAAAGGGCTTAGAGTGCAGTAGAAAGGTTTACTTGCAGCTTACCCCCTTCCCCCCAGTCGCCGGCACCCAACTTTTGTATCTCGGCTCCCTGTTCATCTACAGGCGTGTAAGGTATACCAAAATGTTTGTCTTGCTTTGGCGAGTATTTTCGTATACATTACACACTTGTAGATGAACAGGGAGCAGGGATACGATAGGTAGGGGTCGGCTGGGGGGGGGGGGGTAAACTGCACTTAATCGGCAAAATAAACCCCTGTTCTGCAAGGTTATTTTCAAACCTTTTGACATTGCGAGGTATTTATAATTTGTGATTGGCATCCACGAATTTTTAAATGCATGAATGAGATACGCTTCATTCTCACCTTTCGGGTTAACGGCTTTTCAAGGCCAACATGTGGCTGCTCAGTTTGGCGAGCCTGTTCTTGCTCTGTATATGTACGTTTATAGCGACGTTTTCTTAACGGGAAAATCAATAGATGCAACGAGCGCCACAGAATCGGAATGGCCGAACGTTGATTTGTGGAAGACGGTAGATAGTCAAATCTCAAGTTACATAATAAACACTTTTAGACTGACGACGTCTGCACGACCAAGGGATGCGCCCAGGCTGCCGCTGGCGTTGTAGCTGCTCAAATCTAAAACTTTTCAATGCGTTCAGCTCGAATCGATGGATCAACAGCTCGACCCGTGCGAGGACTTCCATGAGTTCTCCTGCGGAGGGTATAATAAGGTACGTTGAAACGACACTACATCATTTTCTGCCCTCAGAGGTCCCGATGGTTTAGCAGGAATTTGAATTTGTGGAGCACAGTGCAGGATCAGTTGAGCAGTGAGTTTTGTCGAATTTGGCGGTTTTTAGAGGGGTGGGTAAGGTAGGATCCTGTCCAGGTGAGTAGCGATTTTTGGACGATACGCGACGCTCTCCTTGTCTTGAGTAATGGACTCCGAACTATTGACGCGTTGTGTGTTGCTACGCTGAACATCTTTAAATCGCTAGTAATGCCTTACCCACCATTAAATTTTTTTAGCATTAAAAATAAGCTTTTGTAGCGCTACTACGGAACGATAAATCGGCTCAGCTTGCGGTGCGGAGCGCCCAGAAATTCCAGGCTCTCTGCCAAGAATATAAAACAAAGCAGGCATTCCTCGAGTAAGTTTTCACCCACTCTTCTCTCTCTCTCTCTCTCTCTCTCTCTCTCTCTCGCTCTGCCTCTCGCTCTCTCTAATAAGCTTCTACAGAGACATCCCCAACTACGCGCTCAAGTTTGGCGCCGTCCCGCTCATCAACCAAGAGCTGAAGCCAGGAATGGTCAGCCTCATTTTTCCAACAATTCTTTTTTTTCAGAAACAACCCACGCTGACCGAGCTAAGCCTGATGACATCGCTGCATTTTGACGTGATCGACCTGAGCGTCATCTTCGAATCGATGGGCTATTTCATCTACGGGATAAGGGTCGCCGCGATCCCGACGGTAGGAAGGCCTGGAGCCGCCTAATTCTGAGTTTCAACCGCTTCCTTTTCAGATCTTGATCCCGAGCCCGTTTCGGATGTTCTTCCGGCCGAACATGATGATGGCTTCCATGGACGATGACTGGTTTGACTGGATTTTCAATAAGGTTGGTCAGAAATTGCAAAACAAGCACCACAGTGTGTTTAGACCGTCAATCACTTCAAGTTGGTCTACCCGGAATTCAACAAGGCCGCGATTTCTGAAAATCCGACTCTCCGGGGAATACGCAAATTCTACTTGGAAATCAAGAAGGTGGGCTTGGAAATGCGGAATTCAAGCTGCCTATCGCGAGGCGCGCGGTTGCGTGGGTGTCTGCAGTGGCACGGAACGCAACCGGAACGCAGACGGGTAGAAGAACCGCTATGTTAAGGAATACGCACCGGTTACTGTCATTTTAAAAAATTATAGTTTAGTTCCTGGTCGAGGAAACACATCCAATCCCTGTCACCACGCTCACCGTCGAACAGCTCCAGGAATTGGCCCCGGAGGTAGGTGCCCAATTCGATGCCTAGTTGCCGGAATTTTAGTTCGATTGGCTACAATTCATCGGCCATCACTTGTTCGGGGAGCAGAAGAGGAAACTGGGTCCAAAGACTAGGGTCAACCTCCTTGGATCGACAAGGATGTTCGAGCGGGTGGGTGGGTGAGAGAGAGAGGGGGGGGTGGGTAGAGAGAGAGAGAGAGAGAGAGAGAGAGCGTGAGAGAGCATACAGAAAGAGAGAGCGAGTAGAGAGAGAGAGAGAGAGAGAGAGGGCGAGAGGCGGGGGATATAAGGTCACTGTGGGAAAAAGCAAACGATTTCGTGTTGGAGAAATAGCGTCAGAATCATCGATTTCAGTATTCCGAGCTAATCCGCCACTCGGAAAAGTTGATGCCCGATCTGGCGTTGTACACGTGGAATGCGTGGCTGGTCGAGATGGTGCTCAACCGCTACGTCAATGCGAGCTGCAATCAGGCGGTAAGCAAAATGCCCCATACGAGGAGGGTCTTCCTAGTGGAAACTAGCGTTCCCCAAACTCGCCGAGCACTACCTCATCACGCATCTACGAGACATTGCCATGAACAGAGGGTTCAGGTTGGTGTTACTGGAATTTTGCCTAGTCATGAATATGTTCAGTCGCTCGTTGAAAAAGTTCGCGAGGCTTTTGTGGAAGTTTTCGATGAGAATACATGGATCGAGCCGAGCACGAGGGATTGGCTGAAGAAGAAGGTATCGTCTGGCATTGATATTAGAGTTTTCATTGTTTTAGTTGACTCGAATCGGAGCCCGCATTGGCTACAACGATAACGCGCTTGACTTGAAGCTGGCCAACGAACTCGCCGAAATGGTGGGTCGACTGCAATGTACGACCAGATCAGTTTCTCATTTTTAGCTAGTGATCCCAGATGAGATGTCCCCCATCGAGCAGGTGATGATCATCGGCCGCGCGTCTTGGATGGACAGCAAAATGGTAGCCTAAAAAACCCTCTTCAAGACGATCTGTAACTCTTAGGATATCGGTGACAGGATTGACGACGTGACGATGGTCAACGCCTACAACTTGGACGGCGACCATATTGGCTGGTTTTGGCGACGTATTTAACCTCAGCTCCGCAGCTTCCTTCATCTTCTACACTGCCAAATTTCCAGCCATCCCAATGGCCCTCATCCGGCTTCCCTTCTTTGCTTCTGACGCGCCACTCGAGGTCCACTACGGCGGCGTCGGCTTCGTCATCGGCCACGAGTTTACCCATACCTACGATGGATGGCGTGGGTTAAAAGTCGAACGTGTCGAAGCAAATTTAGACGAGCGGGGCTTGCCGCGCGGAGACCCGGGCAACGACACCGACGAGTTCTACGAGAAGCAACAATGTCTGATCGATGAATTTGGGAACGTCGAGCATCATAGCGAGTTCTACAACGTGACCGTCGTGGTATTGATTGAGACGCAACAAGCATAAACTTTATTACGGGTTTTTCATAGTGTTTTCGTGGGAATCGGATCCCTAAATATTAAGTGTTGTGGAGAGAAAAGGCTAGTCTCTTTCCCCCCACTCCCTATCCTGTGACCCAGTGACCGTAATCCTCCCCAGTTCAAATCACTCCGGATTACGTGTCGTAATGTCTTTTCACTGATGGGATTTGCTCCCTAAATTATCGCTCTAATTCCTTTTTATCCTGAAGCTGCTACGAATAAACTTCTAACGCGTCAGAAGTGATCCATCAAGCACAAGAGGCAAGCTAACTCGCGGACGCAACATTAAGTTAAAATGATGAAGCTACTTAGAATTTTTCTTAGCAAAAATTTCCGCAAGAATTGAAACGCTTTTTTCAACGAAAAATCATCCAATACGCTAGCTTTACTAACGTCCATCTGCAGGGCGACGGCGACACCCAGAAGCGAGAGACCATTGCCGACAACAACGGCGTGCGCACGGCGTTCAGGGTTTGAGCTTCAGCTGATGACCAATCTCACTCTCTGCTAGGCCTACCGTAAAGAACGTCTCCGCCTCTTCGGCAACAACCCCCCGAAGTGGCCGGGACTGCAGAAGTACACGAATGATCAGATGTTCTTTATTGCTGTTGCTCAGGTATGTTGAACTTCTTGGTGTCGCTTAAACTAGAGTTTCTAGCTCCCAATAGCCCCACGCCCCAATTGGTCCTTTATCAAATGAGGAAAGCCACGCGGATGTGTCCGAATCCCCCTCCGCTAACAAACCAGCACCCAAAAAACCACCTTCTAGGGTTGGTGTGGCCGCGTACCCGATGTCAAATCTGAGGACGACCACTGGCAAGCCGGGTAATTCTAAGTTACCTATGGAGATTTGAATTTCAGTCCCCACCCACCCGGCCGTATTCGCCTCAACGAGAACATGAAGAATTTCGAGCACTTTGGGCCTGCGTTCAAGTGCCCGGTAGGTTCCGAATGATCCGGTGAAAATGAATGCCGGGCTAAATTTTCGAGTTAAAAGCGTTATCAAGGCCTAAAGGAATTTTTAGCTGAACTCGCCGATGAACCCGGAGCACAAGTGCCGCGTGTGGCGTCGCATCAAGAAGCACTAGAAGAATATCGACTATCTCGAACGGCTTCCACTGTCAGCCCAGAGTCCTGCGATAGATACCTTGATTACAGAGACTGTGATCGTCGAAATTTATGCGTTTTCGTGTCTAATAAATTGTTTGAAAAACGTTCTGTCGTTTAAAAGCAAAAACCTAATTGATTGATTTGTTTTCGGTTGAATTTACATTTTCTCGTATTCCCTCAGAATTCCGAAATTTGCATCTTTCTGACGCTTGAATGCAAAGAAATCGCGGCAACCATAAAAAAAAATCCAATTATTCTGCTAACCACCATGTGGGTGCTCCGCTTGGGCGCCCTGCTTTTGCTTTCTATCGGTAATTTAAATCGACCGGTTTATTCAAATTTCTAAAATAGGCACCTCGCTTGCCGTCGAGCCGGGATGGCCTACGGCTGAGATGTGGAATACGGTAGTTTATTCGCAAAATCGAAAGCTGCGATGTTTTTTTAGACAGACGGTGTTTGCCTGACGAAGGGATGTACCGAAGCGGCCAAAGGCATGGTAGGGAACATGGACCCCCAGCCGGCGCCCAACTTGTCCATCTCGGTTCTCTGTGCATCTACAGCTGTGTAAAGTATACCAAAATGCTTGGTTTGCTCTGGCGAGTACTGTGGTATGCTTTACACACCTGTAGATGAACATTGAGCCCAGATACGTAGGTGGGGTCGGCTGGGGGAGGGTGGTTAACTGCATTTAAGCCTAAAGTATCAATTTTCTTCAAGCTCGAATCGATGGACCAAAAGCTGGATCCGTGCCAGAACTTTCACGAGTTCGCCTGCGGAGAGTACAATCGGGTAGCCTAGTCGCTTTTTTGAGCGATCGCTATGATTTAGAGGAGCAAATGGACCAACGCGATCACCGACATGCAAGTGATTGTGTTCGGGCAATTGAATAGTGGGTTATTGATGATAGCTGGAATTTATTTAAGCATTTGAGGCTTGCTGGGGCCTTTAAGGCTCTGAATAAAGCATGTTTCGGACGTTTGCCTCTTGCTGTTACTTCCAGATTTGCCGCGACACGTAACGCGCACGCGTGCGCGCACAGAAAAATTGCAAAAATCGATTTTTTTTTTATAAAGGCTGTTCATGCCTTTCATTAATCTGGAACCACTAAAACCGCTAAAAAGACTGTTTTCTTAAAGTCGAGACTCACGTTTTCCAGCAATTCTGAGGCAAGACACCTCCGACCAACCAGCCGTGCGCCAAGCCCAGAAATTCATGAAAATCTGCGAGTCGCACGACACCCTGGCTCCGTTCAACGCGTGGGAATTTAGTTGTCCAAAAACTCCAATGTAACGGCAAAACCAATGTATATTCTCTAGAGACATCCCGAACTACGCGCGCAAATTCGGCGCCGTGTCGCTGATCAGGCAGCAGTTGCAGCCGGGAATGGTGGGCCAAAGCATTGCGTTAATTTGCAGTGTCTCAGAAACAACCCTCGCTCACCGAGCTCAGCCTGCTCACCTCAACACACGTTGAGGACGTCTTCGATTTCACCTCCGACCAATTCTACGACGTCGGCGGCTTCTTGTACGCCATCAAGGTCTCGGAGATACCCACGGTGAATAAAGGGTTCACTTAAAAACGCATCGGTCTTGACAGATCTCGATCCCAAGCCCGTTTGCGACGTTCTTGACCTTGCATGCGGATATTGCCGAATATGACAAGGACACGTTCGCGCAATTGGTGCTAAGAGTGAGTTTTGTAGTTTTCTTCTCTATTTCTCTCTCTCTCTCCTTCAAAGTTAAATTCATAGGGTCTCAAACGCCTCGAGCTCGCTTACCCGGAATTGGCGCCTACGAAAACCGTGGGCACCCCCGAGATCAAAGCCATGGTTGGCTGGTACATGCATCTGCAAAAGGTATCTTCCTTCTCGAAATCCTCACTCACGACAACGACCTCTGAAATCCCTAGCAAAACCTCTAACTTCCCCTTAGTTCTACGTCGCCGAAACGAAGCCCAACCCTCCGCGGACAACACTCACCGTCGCACAGCTTCAGGAGTTGGCCCCGGAGGTAGATGGGTCCTAAAATTCCTTCTTGTAATTTTTAGTTTGACTGGATGCAATTCATCGGCCATCACATGTTTGGCAAGCAGAAGAAGAACCTGGGTGCGAATACGAGGGTCCACCTGGAGGGATCGACCGGCATGTTCGAGCGGGTCGGTCAAACGATTTAAGAGAGTGAGAGAGCGAGAGAGAGAGAGCGAATGAGAACGAAAAAGAGAAGATTTGATTATGATCAATATTTTCAGTATTCCGCCCTGATTCGCGACGCCGCCGACGACATGCCGAATATCGCATTTTTCGTCTGGAATAACTGGCTGGGCGACTACCTCAAGGAGCACCTACAATATGGTTGTCCCTCTATGGTGGGCTTTCCATCTCTTGCTCACTCACTCACACTCACTCACTCTCTCTCTCTCTCTCTATCTATCTCTCTCGCTGTCTAACTTCAATCCCTTTTAGTGGCGCAACTCCTTCTACAAACTCGCCGAGCACTACCTCATCAGATTTATACGTTCTGTCGGCGACAAGCAGAAAGTTGAGGTTCACAGCAAAATATGCGCTTTTAGGGTTTGATATTTTAGTCGGTCGGTGAGAAAGTGCGAGCTGCCTTCGGCGAGGTTTTCGACGAGAACCCGTGGATTGAGAAAAGCACGAGGAAGTTTCTGAAGAAGAAGGTTGGTCTCTCTCTCTCTCGTTCCCCTTTCCCTCTCACTCTGTCCCTCTCCCTCTCTCTCTTGCTCTCTCTCTCTTGCTCTCTCTCACTCTCTCTAACGAACACTGCTTTTTTACAGCTGGAAGCCATGCCCGAGTACATCGGCTACAATGACAATGCCCTCGATTTCGAGATGGCCAACCAGATGGCCGAAATGGTGAGAGGAAACTTGCCTTTGAAAACTCGCTTGCTTTAGATGCCCATCCCCGACGAGATGTCCCCGATCGAGCAGGTCATGTTCCTCAGCCGCGCCTTCTGGATCAAAGAGAACTTGGTACACTTCTGCGCACACTTTTCGAAACAAACTCTGTAGGACATTGGCGACAAAGTTGATTCGACCATTTTGGTCAATGCCCACAACGTTGGAGGGCGTCATATCGGTGAGGAACAGTTTTTGTCCGTCTCACACTCTCTCGCTCTCTCTCTCTCTCTCTCTCTCTCCCTCTCTCTCTTTCTCTCTCGCTCTCTCTCCAAAGAACCCATTTTTTTCAGTCATCCCTCAAGGCATCCTCAAAGCCCCGTTTTTCGACCGCGACTGGCCGTTGGAGACACACTACGCTGGTATCGGCTACGTGATCGGACACGAATTCACGCACACCTACGATGGATGGGGTAAGGAGTCGATAGAAGAGAGAGCGAGATAGAGAGAGAGAACCACAGACCTACCATTTTTCTAGAAGATCGAGGCCTCCCCGCCGGCAACCCAGGCAACGACACCGACGAGTTCAAAGAGAGACACCAGTGTCTTATCGATGAATTCGGGAACATCGTCCACCACAGCGAGTTCTACAACATCACCGTCAAGGTAGAGCGGCTTTCGGGAGAATGCATATCCGAATTCTTTAGGGCGACGGAATGAGGCAGCGTAGGGAATCGATCAGTGACAACAACGGGCTGCGCACGTCGTTCAGGGTAGCAGGCAGCGAACCGTAGCTGAACAATGCATTTTGCAGGCCTATCGCAAGGAGCGCCTCCGCCTCTTCGGCAAAAACCCTCCGAAATGGCCGGGCCTTCAGAAGTACACCAACGATCAGCTGTTCTTCATTTCCTGGCTCAGGTCTGTTGGACTTCTTGATGTCGTTGAGGTCTTCTTGATGACCTAGGGCCTCACCGAACCTCGGACTTTTTCCACCGGAATTTCAGGGCTGGTGCGGGCGCATCAGTGACGTGAAACGCCGCAGCGACGACTGGCAGGCACAGTAGGGCACTTTTGCGGCTGCAAAAGGATGTTTTAGGCCGCATCCACCTGCCAGCATCCGCCTCAACGAGGCCATGAAGAATTTCGAGGATTTTGCGGCCGCTTTCAAGTGCCCGGTGGGTTGCCACGTTTCTCACTCTGTCTCTCTCTCTCTCTCTCTCTCTCTCTTTCTCTCTTCTCTGGCTCTCACTCTGCATGACACTTTTTTTAGCGCGATTCGCCGATGAACCCGCCGATCAGATGCCGCGTGTGGCGTCGCATCAAGAAGCAATAGACGGTCCATGGCATCTACTCGACATCAGGCACCAAGCCACGACCCTCATCATAATACGCTCGATTCCGCCCTGTGCCTTGCTACAGTAACCGCCCCAGTTCCCTTTGTATTTGTGTATTTCCCTGCGGAATAAATTTTTTGTGGGCAGGAATTTGATGGGATTGCGATTGCGCGAATCTGTATGCAGTTGTGGTTAGTTAGCCGGGAGGGGACGGGGGAATCTCGGAGATACGCATGTAATCAACCAAAAAATTTGGATAGGGACTACAAATTTGCATAAAATTCCGACAAATAAGGTATTTCTCGACTAGAGGGCTCGTGAAGCGGTTTGGTATCGACGTCTTTTTCAATTTATAATTTTAGTCAGTCGATGATTTCCCTTTGTGTCCTGTTGCTGCTTGTAGGCGGCACGTTTTTTGGAAAAAGCCACCTACAAATGCTAATACAGGATCTGTTGAGGCGAGGGATTCGGATTGGCCCACGGCGACTCATTGGAATACGGTAACCCCGTAATCTCTTAGACCAAGTTTATTTTTGGTTCTGGACTGTCGGCGGGGGCAGGGCCAAAAAAAACCCCAACAAGGGGCCCCCCAAAAAAAATAAAAATATAAAAAAAAGTGCGGGCGGCAAAAAAAAATAAAAAAAAAAAAAAAAGAAAAAAAAAAAAAAAAAAAAAAAAAAAAAAAAGCGGAAGGGAAAGCCCCGGGGAAAAAAAGGAAAGGGCCCCCCCAAAAAGGTTTCCCCCGGGGGGGTTGAGGGGGGGGCCCCGCCCCCCCCCCGCCCGCCCCGCCCGGGGGGATTTTTAGCCGCGGAAACCAAATTTCTCCCTACGATTAGCTACGGCCATATAACAAAACATAAAACATTTTATAGCATTTGACTGAGTTTTTAGATAGAAAAACATTATGAAAAAAAATGAAAATTTCGACAATTTTCGATTTTTACATCAAAAATGTATGAAAAATGACCAAAAACGATCAACATTTCGGATTTTCGAAAAAAATGTTTTTGATGACTTTCTAGCAGTCAAAAATTGCTAAAAATACTATAAAAATTCATTATAGATCATTAATAGGTGGCAAAACAGAAAGTGAGTCTCCAGGCTGCCAAACCCCTCCGCCCCGCTGACCGTCCAGAAACGTTTTTTTTTCAGACAGCCGGCATCTGCATGACACAGGGATGCGTAGAAGCGGCCGCTTTCATTGTAATTTTTCTGCAAATTTTTTAATCTCTGCAAATGTAGTTCGATGCGCTGGACCCAAAGGCCGATCCGTGCCACGACTTTTACCAGTACGCGTGTGGAAAGTGGATAAGGGTACTGTGGAAATTGCGATAGTGGAAATGAAAACGATGTTTTTAGAAAGGACATGAGCTTGTGCAGGGCGAGATGATCTTCGCCAGCCTCTCGCGGTTGGACGGTAAGATTGAAAACAATGCCCAACTTTGACGTATCTAGCTTGGGGGCGTGTAAAACGGGGAAACAACTTTTTTTCCTTAGTACCCAGTTTTCTAATATGATCCGTGGACGTGTTTGTAGGCTGTTTTGATAATTTCTAAAAGCAAAAACTATACCAATCTTTATAGGAGCTACAAAAAATGTTGCTGTTCGACCACAATTTAGAAATTTTTGGGTTTTTAAAATTTTTAGTTGGTTTTTTAGCTTCAAACGTTATTAAATTTGGCTAAAAATACTACCAAGATACTTTCTATTATGTTACGCAGTATTTCCAAAAGTTTAGGGAAAATCGGTACCCTGCCCCCTACACCTACCTAACAAGACGTTTGGGTCAAGGATTGCCGGGACCAGCCTATCTGTGGGCGATTCGAATATGGTACCGTTTTTGGGAAGCCATTTCTCGAAAGTCGAACGATTTAAACCTCAAAACAGCCCAAAATCGCCACTCGATAGTCATGAATAGGCTTTAGACAAAAACTTGAGTGTGCATCTTGTTCAGAAAAAAATTCTCTATCAAATAAGCCATTTAACTCAAAAAATGTTGGAATTTTGGAAATTTTTGTAAAATTAGGGGCCGCCCATCAATCAAATTTTCTTACTTTTCAATGATTTTGGAGAAGATGGTATATCTTATAGAGAATTTTTTTCTGAACAAGATGCACTATCTGGTTTTGTCTAAAACCTATTTTGAAGCCTTTTATGACTATTGAAAGTAGTAGATTTTAGGCTGTCTTGAGGTTTAAATCGTTCATAACTTTCGAGAAATGGCTAGTCCGCAAAAACGGTTAACATATTCGGAATCAGCGTAAAATCTGCACAAGATAGGCTTGGTCCCGTGCCAAGGTCCCGACGACACTCAAAAACGTCTCCTTGTAAGAACCGTTACCTGATCTAGACTTGCTGAGACATGATACCCGAGATTCGCCGGCCGTGCGCACGGCACAGAAACTCCACCGGCTATGTCGGATGTACACCGAGGATGAACTATTTAGGTTTTTTTTTTGAAAATCCAGATTTTTTGAACAGCTTTTAGTTCTATCCCCGCGTTCGCCAAGAAATTCGGCGAGGTGCCGTTGCTGGGGCAAAAGTTGCAGCCGGGGATGGTGGGTGGCTGAAGAGTTTTATCATTTTTTTGCAGGAACCACTCACACTCACCGAGCTCGGCCTCATTTCTTCATTGTATCACAATATCAAGGATAGCCAGTTGGACGCACATCTATTCCCATATGCAGGGCCCCTTACATTTGCTATCGACACCATGGCCATCCCGGAAGTGAGCAGGGGCTTTGTCGAATTTACCGGCACTGGACTGTCATCGGGGGGGCATGATTTATAGCAGAGGAAAAAGCATATTTTTTAGTTAACAGTTTTATATTCCTAGGAAATTACAAAAAAAAACTAAAAACATTGGAAATTTTGTAACACTTTTGATGATTAGGTTATTTTTTCCAACAAGTCAAAAATTTTCCACATTTCTGCAATTTTTATGAATTTCTACTTCATTTATATCTAAAAACTGTGCAAACTGCTATGGAAACGGTTTCGATTTTGCATTTGGGCCGGACGGGTTCGCCACGGAAAAATCGGGCCCCCTCGATAACAGCCCAGTGCCGTTTTTCGCTTGGGGATTTGGAAGTCGTTTGGCCAACCATTATCTTCAGATCTCGATCCCCGCTACCTACAGATGGTTCCTCCTCGACACCAACGGCGTCAACCGCACTTTTCCGCTGGCCAATCGTCAAAAATACCTGGCTAATCTGTTTAAGACGGTGGGAGTGTGATGAACCGCAAGATACCATATTTGCTAGGCGAATCGTGCTCACAAAATCCATTTCCAGACCCTGGACCACATTCAAAAGTACTTCCCGGCCATGACCGGCCAGGAGAAGCGTACGACAGGATACGTCGCGGACATGACGGCATTTTACGATAAGCTCTGGGAGGTAAAATCCCTGGAAAAGCTCAGTGCGGTTTTTCCAGTTCTACGCCGGCTACAACGATACCGATTTGACAAAGACGAATATCACGCTGGGTGAACTTCAGGAATTGGTTCCGGAAGTAGCTATTCAGTGACGTCATTAACACTGATTGATTTCAGATTGACTGGCTAAAATTCCTGTCCAACTACACGGTAGGGGAACAAAGGAAAAGCCTAAGCATGAAGACCAAAGTATTGTTGCGCGGCGAGAAGGGGATGTACGCAAAGGTAAGTGAAAAACGGAGAGGATGAACAAGGAAAATTGCTGCAGTATTCCACTCTACTACGCGACACAACGACAATGCAAAACGCGGCATTCTTCAGCTGGTACGCCTACGTGATGAACGACCGTCAGCTCACGCGCGCGCCGTCTTGTCTCGTGCTGGTTTGTTAAGGAATCTCGGCCCTTTGAAGGCACGCCTAGTGGCATGAAATGTTCAACAAACTGTCCGAGCACTATGTGGCCAAATACCTCTATGCCGATGTGGACCTTGGCGATGTGGAGGTAAGGCGCAGCTTCAAGCTACTGATTTTCAAACTTCAGACCCTGACTGAAAGTATCCGGGCAGCCTTCGTCGACGTGCTCGCCGATAACAAGTGGCTGGCCCCGGAAAACAAGAGATTTCTGATCGAAAAGGTTCCTTATATCGAGCATTGTTTTCATCGTTTTTTAGATAAAAAACACGCCCGCCTACCTTGGCTACAACAAGAATGCGCTCGACCTGAAGGTGGCCGACGAGTTGGCCGAGTTTGTGGGTTTTTCGTAATACCAGAATTTTTATACCACAGCCCCGCAATCGCTTATCCGCAATCTTGACCATCTGCGCAGGTTTAAGATAATCCAAAACCGTACGGTTTTTATTGAAAATAAAACCGATCGTAAGCATTTCAGGACCTCCTGAAAGTACCTCCGAAAATCCCAAAAGTTCGAATACAGCAGCGTAAAATACAGTGTAAAAAATTGTGAAAGTTTGTTTGTAGATTACCGTTCCCGATGACCTTTCGCCGATCGAACAAGCGATGGTGCAAACTCGGGCGAAATGGGTGCGACATAATTATGTAAGTTTATGTTTTGAAAACAGACATTTGTCATTTTTGCGGCTCTTTCCGAAAATTCAAGCATATTCAGGATCTCGGCGACATGGTGACGATGGGTGCGTTGCCGCTGTTCGACGTGAACGGGCAAAACGTCGACAACAAATATATTGGTGCGTTATTGCTTGAAATTGTACAGTTCGAAGAGGGGTCGACACTACAACCTACAACATTTAGTGCTGACGGTCGGCGGCTTTGCCAAGCCATCATTCGACCCGCGCTGGCCGCTCGAATTCAACTACGGTGGCCTCGGGATGTTGATTGCCCATGAATTCTCGCACTCCTATGACGCGACCGGTACGAAAATTGGCTTTAACAAGTTAATGAACCGAGATTTTAGATGACCTCCCACCCGGCAACGTTGGCAACGATACCAACGAGTTTCTGGAGCGCCAGAAATGCATCGTCGACCAATTTGGGAACGTCACCCACTCGAACGTATACCTCAACATCTCCGTCACGGTATCGAAAAAGAAACTATTCGATTCCCTTTCCGTTAAAGACTACCAGAACGATGGAACGCGCACTGTCACCCCGAGGGTGCTGCCCCCAAGAACGCGCAGAGAGGGTCGTCATTAGTGGTGTCCCGTATTGGGCAAAGACCCTCTGGGGTTTGGGGCGCCTCTGACTCCCTTGCCCACTTGGCCCTGTGGTATAGTGGCTAGCGCGTCGGACTGTGGAGCGAACCATCGCGGGTTCGACCCCCGCCCGGTGCGCAACTTTCTTGCTCTAAACGATATTTCATCGTTCTGACGGTCTTTAAGGGTGACGGCTGGAATCAGAAAGAGGAAGCTGCAGCTGATCATCAGGGAACGCTCGTGGCATTTCGGGTATCGTTACGACAATTGACTAGCTTTCCGAACATCAAAAACAAAAATGGAAACCAATATGAACCAATGAAAATATTTACCCACGTTTTTAAGGCCTATCGCAAGCAGCGCAATCGGCTCTTCGGCAGTAATCCACCAAAGTTGCCCGGTCTCCAGAAGTACACCAACGATCAGCTCTTCTTCCTCGCCCATGCTCAGGTCTTGTAACACTTTCCGATGCCTTGAATTATTTTTTAGAACTGGTGCGGGCAACTCGACGAGCTGAAGACGCCCGAGTATGCGAATATCTTCAAAAAAGTAGCCGATTTAAGGCCACGAAATAACCACATTTCTTAGACGCCATCCACCCTACTCGGTGCGCATCAACGAGGATATGAAGAACCTGGAGCCATTTGCGACGGCGTTCAAGTGTCCGGTGAGTTGACTTCTAGGGCTTTACAGGGAGAACGACACAAAAGTTGGACACGGTTTTTCAGCTGAACTCATCGATGAACCCGGAGAAGAAGTGTCGCGTTTGGCGCCGCATCAAAAAGCGCTAAAAGACCAAGAAAATATTGAAGACGTCAATGGCCCCGAATATATTTGCTTCGTAGTTCACTTGTGATATTTTTGACATGACTGTTTTGGGGAATAAAAATCCATGTCGTGAGTGGTACGTGCATTTATATTAGCAATCGAAAGCACGTCACCTAACAAAACCCTTTAGAAAAGGCTGAAATCCAGAGCCGACGGCGAGTGGTTTATTTCCGTAAGCCGCTTCACGCGTCTTCTCCGAGATTCGACACTGCCGACAGACATTGCTAAAGAGCTGAAACTCGTTGGGCAGATAGACCTTTTCGCGCTCTTTCGACTGATGCCCTTCTCGATCCTAGGGTCCCAGTGCGGATCGAGATATGATGGTTTTAGTGCGGCGACAACTTCGACAGGTACACCTTTCGGCACTAAAACGCTCCCCTCTCTGTCGCCGACGATTTTGGAGAACGGCAAGTATACCGCTGGAAAGAGCGTTCAAAATGCAACCTTCTCAACGGCTCAAAGAAATTCTATCAAGCTTCTTTAGCCTGCTAGCGCGGTTAGAAAAAAACATCTCCAAATCGTCCGCCGTGTTCAACAACCTCGAAGGAATGCGACCAAGCGACCCCCAAATGAGTTGCAATCGAATTGGCGCCGAGTTGTGCGAACTGCTCGAAAATGATGTTCATCTATTATCTGGCATAGTAAAACCGGGTTGACCCGGTTTTCGGACCGCGAGCTTCGGCCCGAAAACCGGACCGGGCTAATTGCCCAACACTACCATCAGCTTTTTGCGCTCCGGAGGTGGAGGATGAATTGTCTACTGCTGCCACCGATGACCAGCTCCAGGAGTAGCTCTGATTGTTGCTTTCTTCCCTTACTGATAACTGCACTTTTTTCGATGCTTTTGGCCTTCATACCTGATTCAGTACATTCATCAATGTTTCGTGATCTATACAGTAAGTTTTTGTGCGTCTGGCTTTGTGTTCGTCTGCATCCATACCTCGTCGATTTGGTGCTTCACTTTTTATGGAGTTTATTAATAAAGGTCCATTCAATCAAGGCTGATGCAGGACGCGCTGAGGAAGTATTCGATAGTATCTTTACTTGCCCATCCCATCTAGTGAATGATCGGGGTGGACGAAAGCCTAAAAGAGCAATTCGGATGTGCTAGATTTTTTTAACCGACCTTGTCAACAAATTCCAGCGATTCTAACTTTATCGTCAACGGCTCAATCAGCTCATCATGGATTTGTCGAAGGGTCATATTGGGATCAGTGACCACATGGACCTCAACGCGAACCTGAGACGTAGTACTTCTCGTTGTTTTGCCAAACTGACCTTATTGCCGGCATGGTACGCCAGTAGCGCGTCTAGACATCTGACGTGCGGCTCTTCTATGCAGACTTTCGTGATTCGCGACAACTCTTCGCGGGAGCAGACGCCACCTAGATTTTATGGAATTTGCTGAAAAGGCATATTACCCATGATTTGGTAGAATTGTTCTTTCACCAACTCAAACCAAATCCATGCGATGTACCCACTCAAAAACATATTTTGTTTAATTTGGGGAAATGCTTGTACCTGACTAGCGCAGCAGTAATAGGATCTGCAATCGGGGCCACATATTCCGACAAAGCAGCTCCAATGATAACCACGCTGTTGGTTACGACATCATTTCTAAAGCTTTCAGTTTTTTAACCGGCCAGCCCACCTTTGATCGGTCGCCAAAATCTCTGCACTCTTCGACTTCCGCTTGCTGCACCAGATGAAGAGCACGATTTTGATCAGAATTGTTGAGAGCAGGATGAGCAGCGAGACGGGTGTGATATCCGGCGGCGCCTAATCGGTGTGTAAGCTTGCCTTTTTGCTTACCCTCCCGAAGATTAGGGCTCTTACAGAATCCCAGACGATTTGAAGGTTAGCGACGCCCATCACCTAGAAAGATATCGGTTACCTGGGATGTTTTTTGGGTTTTTTTTTTGTCTAAAATTATTTGGGAGCAGCGCCCAAAACCCGCTTCGCGGGCCTTGGGAGCTGGAATGCGACCTTTGCATGAAAAGTTTGACTTTCTGATAACTCGGGTCTTGCGGACTTCCCCCCCCACACCCACCCCGACCAAACGCGCGAGTGCACCTGGCAAGAATGAGGAAATTTGTATTTTTTTCACATTGTGCAAAGTAGCCCTCAGGTACCCCAAAAATGAATAAAACCGGCTTTAACTTTGTAAACTTGTATTTTAACGGAATTCTGAAAACTCCACCGGAAACAGAAGGGTCGATTCCCCCGGGTGACGGAGAATTAGGGCATTTTATACACGGGAAGGCCCTCAAATCGGGGCTCAAAAGTGACATCCACACACACACACAGTTACACCAAAATTATATAAGGTAGGATCTTGGAATCTGTGACCTTTAGAAACATTTTTAATGCTGTTAGAATAGTTTGATTACCCCGGACAAGAATAGCAGCGACACATTCTCCAGGTTCTCTCGGCCTCGCGGATAATGCCATGTGTCGGTGTTCATGATCAAATGGGTCGCGTACCAGACGGCAACGCCACTGTAATCTGTTATCATGGGGGACCAGAAATGCCTAGTAACATAAGAGCAATTATTTCATTAGTGGTTTGGCAAATTATAACCATACCAGGGTTGAAAATAACCACACCGCTTCGCGACTTTTCAACCCTGGACCCGTCGAAATCCCATAATATTCTTCGAATGATAATAAAAATGTAAATCCCATAATATTCTTCGAATTTCATATGTGAAACACTGAGAAGTGCTCCCTCTCTCCCATTAAATAGGCCATCGTCGCTTCCGGCGTAGGGTAATTATTTCCTAACAAAGAACTCGCCCGATTTTTGAACAAAAAACTTAATCTTAACGGCGAAAATAGCATAAATTGCAAAACCTGGTATGCGTGCAGCCATCGGTTCCGTTACGCAGCTAATGACGTATCTTACGTAGCTGAAAACCCTTCCTTCAAGAGTTGTCCTCCGGACACGGTGACGGAAGTTGCATGCAAATCCACACTGACACACAAACACTACAGGGTGTCCCAAAAATCTCCCCCCCCCCCCTAGCCGGCCGCAGACCTGTTCGATTTTTACGGTTTATGTTTTATCCAAAGCTCTCGGAAAGGCGAGTCCAGCACGTCTTTCCGATTCTTCAAATTTTGAAATTTTTTTATAATTTACTAATGGTTTTTGCGAAACGCGCGGATTTTCTGATGTTTTTCTGACCAAGGCGTTTCTTTACAAAAATCGCAATTTAAGAATTTTTATGTCTTTCCTGGCAGCCCAACGACAGCTCTTTGAAAGCGCTTTGCGAAAACACAGCTTGGATAGCGCTTAAACCGGTTAAACTGTGTTTTGGACAAAAAAGCGAGTCCGTTTTGCCTGAAAAAGGCCGAATATCGAGCAAAAAATTCCGACATTTCGAAAATCGGCAAGACGTGCTGGACTCGCCTTTCCGCGAGCTTTCGATAGATACCTAAATCGTAAAAATCGGATAGGTCTGCATCCGGCTAGGGGGGGAATTTTTTGGGACACCCTGTACTTTTTTAGATATCCCTATTAGACCGTGACCCCCCTATTTTTCTAAACACTGTTCGGTTGGTTGCCTGGATTTTTAGGGGGGACCAGCATGCATGCTTGCATAGTGATAACGCGGCAGCGGAACACCTGGTGGCGCGTCGTTAGGCAAAACAAGCACCCGGTGATGTCAACGATCGAATCGAGTAGCGTCGAAATGATGGACAACGAGGAGCCGTGCGTCAGCCATGTTGAGAAAGCCTAAAAATCGACCAATCAGCTGAGCTGATTTTTGGCAGGCATCAATTTTGAAGCTCGATTTCTTATTTTTAGATTTACCTTCGCCAATAGAAGCCCTAGATTCATGCCGAGCACGACGGTAGAGACCCATTGATCGGCTTTTGTCTAAAATTCAATTTTTCGATCAGCGAAAATGCCAACAGCATCCTCCTTATTTTCCATGGGACCCCCATTTCTGATGCATTCCCCATCAAGTTTGTAGGCCTCAAGCAAGGCTTCTTGTTTCCTGAAATTCATTTTGAAAGCACGGCGGGTGGATTTACTCGTAATATTCGGCGCATTTCGGGTTCTCCTTAGAAGAAGCCGTTGAGTGTCGTCGCTTCTGATGATTCTCGTGCTTCTGCCTTTTCTGCTCCTTTTTCTTTAGTTCATTTGGCGAGGATTTCCGGCGACTTTGAGCCATCGCTGTAATCGGCTTTTTTGAAGCGGAAGTGATGGAAAGAGAACAATAGAACGCGAATGAATGAAGAAAACGAAATTAAGGTTCTTTCGCATTGTCGGCGGGGGGAGGGATCTTTTTTCATAAGCTCGAATTTTTGAAATATAAATAATGTAGTGTTTCTAAAGAGTTTTCTACTATTTATAAACGTAAAAAATACCAAATATAATTAATTTTCGACCAAAGGTGGCCGATTTTTTACCAAAATTTCAACTTTTTCAAACATTGAAGAAGTTTTCTAGTTTAATTATGGTTATAAACGCTTCCTATCACATTAACAGACATTTCGAAAGATGTACAACGTGGTTTGGACCCCCCGAGAATGCCGACGAACCGAAACTTTAAAGGTTCCGCTGTCCTTCAGAAGGGCGAAAGAATTATGGGAGCCATAAATCGGGGGGTAGTGTCGCGGGGAGCTCATCAAATTATCACCCCTCGGGTTGCTACCGAGCAGCGGGGCTTATCAGGCGACCGGACCCCCAACTGAAAAAAACCATGCATTTTCGGGTGGATGGGGGAAAGTGTTGACTAATTGTGTGAGTGAGCGGCGTCGTCGCCCTCAATGTGTGTGGGCCCCAAGAAAAATGGGCCCCCAGGGTGGAGATTATTTTAACTCGACGAGCTGAAGACGCCAGCGTATGCGAATATCTTCAAAAAGTAGCCGATTCAAGGCCGCAAAATAGCCACATTTCTTAGACGCCACCCTCCCTATTCGGTGCGCATCAACGAGGATATGAAGAATTTGGAGCCGTTTGCAACGGCGTTCAAATGTCCGGTGAGTTAAGGTCAGCGGTTTCACGGAGAGTTACACAAAATCTATTGGACATTCGCTTTCAGCTGAACTCGCCGATGAACCCGGAGAAGAAGTGTCGCGTGTGGCGCCGCCTCAGGAAGACCTAGGAGATAAAAAGAATGCCCGACGCGCACATCTGATAAAATGCTTGACCTGTACTTTATTTCGCTGCACTTACCTGTGATGTCGTTGACAATGTGATTTTGGAAACAATAAATGGTGGCTTCCTTCTTTTCCTTACTTCGACATATTATGGTTGGCAGCTGAGCCAGAAAGGAGCTAGAGCTTAGGTGTTTCAAGGTTTCTGGATAAAGCGACCACACCGAGCCCAAAATGATCAAAATCAGTGGTAAAGATGTGAGTAAAATGCAAAGAAAACTAATGGAAAAAAGATAAGAAATTACACAGTAAGAAAAAGCAAATGGAAATGAGCAAAAATTACATTAGCGATTTCGCGATTTCTATCGAGGCAATCAGAAATTGCATTCAAATTTCGAAAATTCAGAAGATACCATCATTTCACGTCTGAGTAGGACGCTGAGGCGGCCCTCCGGCGATGTTGGTAAAAGAACATGCTATGCAAAATTCCGGTAAGAGTTCAGTTTACTGCGCCAGCCGGCACCCAACTTATGTATCTCGGCTCCCTGTTTATCTACAGGCGTGCAAAGTATACCAAGATGTTCGTCTTGCTCTGGCGAGTATTTTGGTATACTTTACACACCTGTAGATAAACAGGGAGCCGAGATACGGTAGGTGCGGGTCGGCTGGGGGGGTAAAGTGAAACACAGCCAAAATTCCCAAAGATTTACTCACTATTTCCTTCAGCGCTTCCGACGAACAGGCTTTGCCTGCTGCTGCTGCTGCTATGCAGCGGTACTTTTTAGAGCTTATACAGAAATCAGATTCCTATTCAGGGAACGTTTGTGGACGCACGGACTGGCCGACTGCCAATATGTGGAATATGGTAGTCGCTTAATCGCACCTATGAATTTACTTTTCTAGACGGCCGACGTCTGCACGACGCGTGGCTGCGTGGAAGCGGCCGCATGGACCGTATCCGCACCTTAATTGCCCGAAATGAAAATTAAGCTAAACAATATTGACCCGAATGCCAACCCATGCCACGATTTTTATCGATACGCCTGTGGGAAATGGATAAGGGTACTTTAAAAATATATTTTGTCACCGGATGTTGTGATTCAGAAGGGCGGCGACGTTAGCGTCTATTTTGAAATGTTCCAAGCCACCCATGCACAGCTGGAAAGTAAGGAGTGAAGCAAATTTCGAAGCGCTACGCCCTCATCTAAGAGCTGCTGCGTGACGATACCAGAGATTCACTGGCTGTAAGATCGGCTCAAAAATTGGCGAAACTCTACCGACCGTACGACAATGAGAAACTTTATAGGTTTTTGTGGTCTCAAGACTTACAGAAAGGTTCTTAGCTCGATTCCGGCGTACGTGAAGAAGTTTGGCGAGGTGCCGCTAATCGCGCAGAAGCTGGAGCAGGGCATGGTGCGTTCGACAATGGTTTTTCCAAGCTTTCCTACTGCCTTAAACCAAATTCTTTGATGAGCTGAAAGAGTCGCCCTGGAAGTACCTGGGGCAAGCAATTTTTCAGCACCCGCCCGCGCTAGCCGAATTGAGCTCCATCGCCTCATTCCACGGGCAATTCATATAATTCGACCGCTCGACCGCTCGACCGCTCGACCGCTCGACCACTCGACCGCTCGACCGCTCGACCGCTCGACCGCTTTTTCGGCTAACCGTTTAAATAAGCTTTATTAAAGCTAATATTACAAAATTAAGCTTTTTATTATTAAAATATACTTTAATTAGTATTTTAACGTATCAGGGAGTACTTTATCGTGAAACCTGGCTTGTGGGGGCCCCAATACTCTTGTATCGGCGCTTTATCGCTCAGTTTTAGCCCCACTTTCATATATTAACAGATTTAGTATCGAAAAAAACTTTAATTCAACTGTTGTTGCCACGGTATACTGTTGTACCGCGTGGTCGTCGCTGTCAGCTTGTAAGAATTGACTTCAGGATTTTATTTTACGTCGGCAGCAGAGCGTCTTTATAGTAAATTAATAGATTTAGCGTATCAAACGATTTATCTGTAGATCATCATACATTAACTCGTTGTTACCTTTACCTTTTTTCAGACTTTTTTGCTTTTCACGTTTGTTTGTTTATATTTTATAGTTCCTTATGTCAAAAACGTTTCCACGATAGAAAGATGTTAGCTGAATGTTTTTTTTAGAGAAACGGCGAAAGGGGGTGCTTATGCGCTTGGACGGCGGACAGGATTTTGACTACAAGACGCTTCAACGTCGTTTTTTATAACTCTAAGCTTGGAAAAGCTAACACAAACAAAGCTGTAATCTACGCCGAAACTTAGTCTTAACTTCATACAAACAAAGCCTGGCTTAGCTTCAGCGAGGCTAAGCCCTAATTACCCGATTTAGACCTCTAAAGGCGATTTAAAGATGAAGTTAAGCCTGGATTAGGCTTAAGCTGCATTATGGGCTTTAGCTAAGCATAGTTGAAGCTAAGTTAAGCCCAGACTTAAGCAAATAGCAGCAATAAATAGTTCACACGCCTCTACCACTAATTCCGGACACGGGGTTTTTTTCCGCGCACGGGGGTGCGGGGGCGTGGCCAAAGGCGGCGTCAGGCGGAGGGTCAGGGTTCGATTCCCCTCCTCGCGTAAAATCATGACATGGTTTTGCTTTTTTTTGCAAAATACTCAGAAATTCTGATTACTCAGATTCGCAAATCTGTGGCGAATCTCAGTCAGAAAATTAGGAAAATGGGGCGACCTGGGGCCCTAACGAGAACATCGTCTTGATAATCGCTTCAAAGCGTTTCAAATCCTTGTTTTTCCTCGGGATCGCTGAGATTCTTTTACCAAAATGTTCCCGTGGGTCTTCTCTACAAATTACCAGGCGGAGAATTTGTCATTTTTTCTAGAAAAAAAGTTATAGCCATTAGAAGGGATTTTCTAATACATTTTAGGGGCGAAAAGGGGGCGTGGCCTCGCCCTTTCCCTGTCTCCCTCTCGTGCGCGCCCCAGGTAAGGTTAAAAACCCCGTGCGGACTGCCCTCCCCCTTCAATTGCATTAGTACCCAGAAGCTGTTTGCCAGAGCTTTAAGATCATGTAAAAAGCCACGCCTGAGCTTAGCATTGCTCAAGCACTTAAGTAATGAAGTAAGTTTTGCTGGCTAACAAAATATAGTTACGTATTGACCGAGAAGCCGTTTCGCACGCAACCATTGCTGTTAATGCCGCAGGTATCACGACTATCATTGACTGTCGTCTATTGATGATTTCAAGATGATGCTGACGATTCACTCTTTGTCATCGGTTCGGCGTCGATAGAGAATTATTCAACGTGAAAGAGCCGAGTCGATAGCTAATATACTTTGAAGTTACACTCACTGACTTTAAATTCAAGGGCTTGTGATACATTAACCAGAACTGTTATAAGGTGCAAGAAAAAGCGGTAGAGAGCAGTATACTAACGCACTAGCATCTGAAGATCTGCCACATGAAGTATTGCCTCCATTAAGTGTAATACCGAAATTACTACTAAAAATTATTACCCCAGGAATGGATAAATCTAACAATGGAAAGGCCTGAAATATACGACGAAAACGCGATTTTAGTAAATAATGCTCCAAATGAAAAGAACTCGCTCGTAGAACAGTTTAATATAGACAAACATATAACTAAAATATTGAATATGCTTTAAATAAAGTTTTTCGATACTAAATCTGTTAATATATGAAAGTGGGGCTAAAACTGAGCGATAAAGCGCCGATACAAGAGTATTGGGGCCCCCACAAGCCAGGTTTCACGATAAAGTACTCCCTGATACGTTAAAATACTAATTAAAGTATATTTTAATAATAAAAAGCTTAATTTTGTAATATTAGCTTTAATAAAACTTATTTAAACGGTTAGCCGAAAAAGCGGTCGAGCGGTCGAGCGGTCGAGCGGTCGAGCGGTCGAGCGGTCGAGTGGTCGAGCGGTCGAGCGGTCGAGCGGTCGAATTATATGAATTGCCATTCCACGAGGGCGGGCAAGGCAACGACCGGAACCCCTTGTTTCGATACGAAGGAGCCTTTTTGTTCGATATCTACACCTCGTCCATCCCTGAAGTTGGTCTTGGAAAAAACTTGCGAAAACCGGTTCCCGCTCGTTAGCGGGGGAGCAGGATCGCTGGCAAAGGAGCGCCGGGCGTGCCACTTCCCTCCGCCCCCCCCCCCGCTAACTAACCAGAACCCAAAACCCCGCAAAACCTTCCTAGATCTCGATCCCCGGGCCCTACAGATGGTTTTTCATCAAAACCCATGAAGTAAATTTTACGTTTTCGCACGAGCAGCGGCGGGCCTATTTGGAAAACCACTTCTCAAAGGTAAATATTCGCACCAACAGTTGCATTTTTAAGAACCTGTACCATATCTGTACGACGTTCCCGAGTTTGGATCTGGAGCATTACCAAACGAAAGCCCGGGTCGTCGACATGATCGAGTATTACGAGCAGCTCTTGGAGGCGAGATTTCAGCGCCCCTCTCCCCCCTCTCTCTCTCTCGCCTTCTCTCCCCCTCTCCCTCTGTCTCTCTCTGTCTGTCCTTTCTTAGGATTTCTGCAATTTAACATGGTATAATTTATATTGTTTATTTCCTTGTTTCAGTTTTACGAGGGCTACATCCAAACTGACGCCACCACAACCAATGTCACGATCGATGAACTTCAGAGGTTGATTCCAGAGGTGGGCAGTAGAGATGTTTTTATTCAGATACGATAGGCATCCAGATATATCGCATCTGAATAAGCCATCGGAATTGAAAATCCTAGATGCGATATAGATCATCGTATCTGAATTGGAATCTGGGCTCACGGGAGGATACGGATACTATCGGAATAACTTTAGCATTTCGTATTAAGGCAAATCAGTAAGTCCGGTAGGCGAGAAAATGGATGCAAATCGCAAGATCTTGTCTCGGAAACGCCTAAACTTATGCTCTTTTTATGCAGACCGACCGTACGGAGCAATTATCCACGCGAATTGACGGATTTTCTGCTTATTCCGATATGCAAATGTGATCCCAATATATCGTATCTGGGTTGAGCCTCGACGATCGGTAGATGCGATAATCGTATCTCGATCGTTCCTAGATACGATATGCAAATTGCCTCAAATGCAAAATTTCGCACCAATCGTATCTGAATAAAAACATCTCTAGTGGGCAGCCCATTCTGAATGTGATTAGTTTCAGTTTAACTGGCTAACCTTCGTCTCCAACCACATGATCGGTGATCAGAAACGGAATCTGGGTCCTG